>JAJJWX010004327.1:0-250407 GCA_023529315.1 Papaver bracteatum | reverse complement strand
AACTTCACGACCAAAGACCAAAAAAAAAGACCATAAATGGGTTTAGTATGGGTTTAGACGTAGTGGTGGACGACTAATTTTGTCAAGCGTACATATACTCTACGCCTGTTCTGTGAACGTTGATATAAATTGCGCCCCATTCTAGCGTAGATAAAGATAACGCGCGACGTGGTGCGGTGTTATAGAATACGCTTGAGGACGGGCGCACGTAAACTCAACGCCTGGAGATGGCGCGGTCACTTAACCACACGCCTGGTGAGGCGTAGGTAAACTACACGCACCACCGTCATGCGCATATAATTTCAACTCCTCATTGGGCGTTCATATACTTAACGCTTGTCATGAGGCGTTTATAAACTCAACGCCTCATGAGGCGTACACTTCAGCCACGCCTGAGTCGCGCGTTTGTATACTTACCGCCCCTCCACACCATTTTTTCGCACGCGTAATTTTATACACCAGCCGCATGTAGGTAAACTACACGCACCACCATCATGCGCATATAAATTCAACTGCGGATTGGGCGTTCATATACTTAACGCTTGACATGAGGCGGTTATAAACTCAACGCCTCATGAGGCGTACACTACAGCCACGCCTGAGTCGCGCGTTTGTATAGTTACCGCCCCTCCACACGATTTTTTTGCACGCGTAATTTTATACACCCAGCCGCACAATAAACTGCCACGTACATCCCACGTGTTGTTTTTTACCCTAATTTTATCCGTCGTCTTCTATTCTTTTCTACCTCTTTCTTTCTACCTCCCAAAACCAACAAGCTAACGCTAGCTAGAGGTACGGGAATTTTTTTTTACCGACGTTCTTGCCTACCTCAAATCTGGGTAAAACAACAGGTAATTTCTGTTCTTTTTTTCTGTCGATTAATTATTTGTCGATTAATTATTTGTAGGTTTAAGTTTGTTAAAATTAGGTAATTTGATATGGCTAGTATGTGGGTTAACAATTTTTTTTAAATTAGTTGGTTTTTAATTTGTTTATATTACGTTCATCATGATGTTGCCCAAATTGGTTGGTTTTTATAAGTTTGCTGTGGATATAATTTGGTTATTGAAATGTAAATTTATTTTTAAATTTATAGAAACCGTTGCATTAATTTGGTTATTGAAATTTTTTGGCGTGAAATTTGAATTAACAGTTCCAGTTAATTGGTTATTGAAACAAATTCAGTATTTTGGGAATCAATATATGTTATATGAACTAGTCATATGTTTACACAAAACCACACGTTTAAATTCATATAACACAGTTGTAATTTTTTTTTTTTATGTTTAAATTTAGGAATAACGATGGTTGGTTAATTTTAATTGAAATAGCATCTCTCTTATGTGTTTGTAAATGTGCATAGATGTTGAACCGATTCACAGTAGCGTTCAATGGTCGCGTCAAGACGAATAAGAAACAGAAATGTGTAGCGAGAAGAGGATTATAACTTAATCTCTTGGTAAAATAAAGGAGGTTGATATTCCCCGTTTAGGGAGGTTTCCTATACTGCAAGATGATAAACCACACGCTACCCAGGACATCACATTTTCAGGGGAGCAACAATTGAAGTATCAACATCGTGGAAGTTTGGCAAAGGTAATTCATCACTACCAATTTATTTCCAAACACTGGCCCTAGAGCTAAATATATTATCGAAAAAGCGGGATGGCAAAGTTTATTGAGCATACAATGTAGTGAAACCCAAAGATTCGATGGTTGATTATATTGTTGAGCGGTTTTGGGATACAACAAACACTTTTCACTTCCCATTTGGTGAGATGGGATTCACCCCCTAGATTGGCTCATGTTGACTGGACTGAGTATTGGTGAAGGGAATGACGTTCCATACAATTCTAGGAAGTACCAATTTGAATTTGTTCGTGAGCATATTTTTCCGGATATCCAAGATGTAACGACGTGTCCGAAAGCTCCTTCGTGGGTTTCAAATTCAATTACAATTAAATATTTAAGCTCTTATTTCTCAGAAGAGAAGTTGGTTGCCGCTGAAAATGATAGCACTCTGTCTCATAGAGTAGCAATAGCCTTTTTCATGTGTGTGTTGGGACATTTCTTCTTTTCGAATGCAAATACCTACATAGATGCTGGATGGTTAGCTGCTTTTGAAGATCTAGATATAGTGTCCACGTTTGACTGGGGTGGTGCGGCTTTTTCTAAATTGTATGCATCACTCCGTTTGTCTGGGAGGAGACAAAAGGCATTATGCGGTCCATTCCAAATCTTAGAGGTATTATCTTTATCTATTTTTTTGATCTCCTCACGTTCTTAATTTTTTGAGAAGTTATTAACTTGTTGAATTATTTTGATGGAGTAGTTTTGGGGGTATGAATACCTGGGCATTTGTCGACCTGACATTTCTCGCTTGAATGAAGAACAACTATCTGTTCTAGCTTCTAAATGGCCTGTATCTTCTAAATGGAATGTACCGAAGAATACAAATGATATTTTCCGTTGTAGGGATTTACTGAGTAAGCTTACTGCTGAACAAGTGACATGGCGCCCATGGGAATCATACAGAGAAGTCCTTGCATCTGATATGGGAAGCACGGCTGTGAGGCTATCTGACTCAAGATATATATTTTCGTACATGGGCATTGTGAGTTAATAATAAAATTTTATTTTGTTAATAAGACATATTATTTAGTAAATAACATACGCCTGATATTTCTATTTGTACAGCATAACATGTACCTCGGAGAACGGTGTTGGAGGAAAAACCATTATACTTTTGCTCTTCCCATAAAACTACACACAATAATTGGTGATATTGGGAATTTTCAAGCAGAACGCCTAAAAAGGGAAGGTGAGGTCGATGCAACAGAGATAGTGCAAGTTGTCAAAGATTATGATACATATTTACAAGATCGAGAAAGGTAACTAACTACGAGACTATGTGACTCATCCTTGTTGGGAAGCCCAAACATATGGGTATGTCGGTGATGTGTATACAAACACAATTGATCAACCAGCTGAACATGTACCTATCCCTCCTCCGCATCTATTATCCCACGTAAGTGTACCAATATCCTTTTTATTGTATATTTTATAATTTTGTATTTTTATAATTGTCTTATGTATTTATATTTAATTTTGACAAAGATGATGCTTACACCTTATTTCAAGAAAATGCTGATTTTATTCAACAATTCCGCCAGTTTACGTTAAAACAAACTAAAGAGAGGGTGGACATTATTTTGGCGAAAGAAGCAGAAATAGAAAGGCTGAACACTTCGAACACGGATTTGCAACAACAGCTATCTCTATTTCGTACCCCGCACAATTTCCAACCCCAACTTGGATACGGTTCGTTTTCCCAAACAATGCCACCCCAACTTTGGCCAAGTATGACACAAGGATCAGGTTCTTCAGTCAATACCACTCCAAGAATGCAGATGCCTTTTATGCCACCCCGAGCCACGTCTTCGGATACGGATATGAATAATGGTTAATTTTTTTCTTCAACGAAGTCTATTGAGTTGCAGATGCCTATCACAGAGTGTAGTCATTTTGTAGTCCACTCAAGTCTATTGAGTTGCCAGTGTGTACATAGTGTAGTCATATCATGTCACCGGCATTCACTTTTGCTTTTTGGAAAAGATTCTATTACTAGAAAAACAGTTTATATTTTATATATTTATATTGTTCTTGGATATTGGTTATAAATTAATGATAGGAGCCATTGTAATGTATCCACCACAATATCCGTCTTCTGTTTCAGAAAGTAATGGAAGAATATGAGAATACAACTCATTACTGCTCTTCTGTTTCTTCTTCTTCTTCTTCTAATAGTAGTTTTTATTCGTCCGATGACGATGCAATAGCAATTATGCAAAATAACATGGCCGTTAGTTTGGGAGTCCTGGTTTCCAATTCAAAATGGCCTCAAACTCGTATCAAAATACCTAGAGATCGTGTGGCAGGAGCAGAACTTCTATATAGCGACTATTTTGCTCCATTCCCAAACCAACCACCCAATGTTTTCCGAAGAAGATTTAGGATGCGTCGACAATTGTTTAACCGAATATTAGAAGGTGTTACCAATGCCGAAAGATATTTTCTTCAAAAGCCGGATGCATGCGGAGTTTTAGGATTGAACCCTCATCAAAAAGTCACGGCATCATTACGAATGTTAGCTTATGGATGTGCGGCAGATGCAATAGATGAGTACTTACGCATAGGAGAATCCACTGTTTTGGAAGCAACACGTAGGTTTTGTAAGACGATTGTTAATGTGTATGGGAAAGAATATTTGCGTGAACCAACGGCTGGTGATGTTGAATTGTTGCTTAAGCAGAACAAAGACCGTGGATTTCCAGGGATGCTCGGTAGCCTAGATTGCATGCACTGGAAATGGGATAAATGTCCGTCGGCAGAATCAGGGGCTTACACGGCGTATAAGGGGAGCGAAAGTATCGTCTTGGAGGCGGTGGTATCGTATGATCTATGGTTTTGGCATGCATTTTTGGTATGCCCATCTAACAACGATATTAATGTTATGAATCGTTCATATGTTTTTCGAAGTCTTGTAACAGGTAAAGCACCACCAGTGAGCTACGAGGTAAACGGACATTCATATGATATTCCGTATTATCTAGGTGATGGCATCTACCCAGAGATTCCTACTATTATTATGGCCATTAAACATCCGGGTTCGGTAGGAAGAAGGTATTATTTACATCGATGCAAGAGGGGGCAAGAAAAGATGTAGAACGGGGATTTGGTGTACTACAACAACAATTCGGAATCATCAAACAACCTGCAAGAATGTGGAACCCGGATGTGCTTGCCTATATTATGAAAACCTCGTATAATCTTACATAATATGATAGTCGAGGATGATCGTCTACCCTATGACTGACCACATGTTTATGAACAACGAAGTAACCCAAGACCGGTTAATATATTAAGAGGCAATAGTGACGAAGTTTTCCCAAATTAGAGCAAATAACAACGCCGACGTGCAATGCGAACAAAGATGCGCATATTCGTTTAAGGGATGACTTGATCAAACATTTATGGTTAGAATATGGGAATGAATAATTGTATTTTGCATTTTATTTGTATCTTACCTTTCGCTAATAATAAATGGATTTATGCATTGATTGGTTAGAGTAGAATTGAATATGATATTTTTTATCTTTAACCACACCAATCCCGGTTACATCAACGAAATATTTAAAAACCGACAAAATACCTAGACGATGGATAGTCCTTACAACAATCTCAAAATGTTCGTGACATGAACATTTATAATACTAATAATAACTCAGCTAATTTAAATATTATTTTAAATTACTAATATGATTTTCTATTAAGATTGGTTTCTTCTATTACGAACTATGTCCGCTCTGTGAAGTTTGAAGTACTCTTGTTGTACCTCATCCAATTTTCCGAGATCCATCATAATTATGCGAAATTCGTCGTCATCAGTTTGTTTGGCTATTTTGGCCATTGTTTCTTGTTTAGCTCAAAAACTCGGCGCTCTTTGTTCCATCTTGAATTTTGATTGTGCTTGGTAATGAGTATTGAAATTTTGTTGTTCTTTAATAATTATTCCCATTAATTCCTCTTGGACATTGGATTTTTCTCTCCTGTTTTCTTCAATCGTTTTGTCGCTTTTTTCCCCAACCGTCGAGATATGTGTTCTCTATATCACCCTTATCCGTTGAGGTACCGGTCTCATCTGGAATTGTTGTTTGCCGTCCATCCCCATCTACCTCTTTATTCTCATAACTATCCAAATCGTCGCGTCAGATCGAATACAAAAGTCGATCGACGATTGTATTTTATATTTTCTATGACAATTGGGTAGCATTCTTCGTGCCTAAATTTTTTCCATCGTTGCATTCCTTAAAACGCTTTTTAATTTCTTCAATCTGTTCATTTTCTTAAAAAAATTTAAGTTTAGCTGCGTTTGAATATGATAAAATAATGGTTTAGCAATATGGAGAATACTTACCCTTGTTTCCGGACCCCATCCGGTATGATATTCACCGTCCACTTCTTCTCTCTTTTGCGTAAAAAACAAAGACACATCTTTACTTATTTCTTGGTATCGTTTTTGCCATGAACTCCATGTCCGCTCTGGAGCATCCTAAATGAACTTCAATATCATCCTTGATACGAGTCCACAACGCCCTCCGATGATTGATCAGTTCCAACACCCGATCTTGAGATATTGCTAAATAAATTTTACACATCGTTACGTCTTCAACTGTCAGAAATTGGGACCTCGTGGTGCTCGTCTTGTTGGTTCTCTTCGTGGTGCCATTGGTAGCAATCACCGTAAAAAGTTGTAAATGATTTGATCGGAAAATGGAACTAATACCGATATATTTTCTTGTTATTGTTCGATAGAGAGATGTGGGAATACGATGAAGGAATTCACTTTATATATACACGATTAAATCTTTAAAATTCCCAACGTTCCAAAAAATCAAACACAAGATTCAAAAAATTAAAACGGTCGATTTTTCTCAAGGTTCGAAAATCACCAACTACAGGATTATCGTAATAAATTTGAAAAAAAAAAAAATGCGGCGTTCACTTTATCAACGCCTCTTAGTAGGCGTGGTTTTTATCAACGCCACTTAGTAGGCGTGGAGTTTATCAACGCCTCTTTGTGGGCGTAAACTATAATAACGCCCCTCAACAGGCGTGCACTATATAACCGCTTCACCCGCGCGCACATTTTATTAACGTCCCACTGGAGGCGTTATCTTCACCTACGCCCGATGAGGCGCACATTATAAATACGCCCGGTTGGGGCGTACTTTTAACTACGCCCGAAAAGTGGGACGCAGACATTACCAACGCTTGACTTCAAGCGGAGACTTTACAAACGCATGTTTAGAAGCGCAGTTTATATAAACGCCCTACTAAATTTAAGTTTAGTCTTGGTCGCAGACCAAATTTGGTCTGTAAATTTGGTATGGTCTTCGATTTGGTCTTTACTCCGTCCCACTACAGCTCTTCTGCGGACCAAATTTTTACTCTTGGTCGCCCACTGCAGACGCTCTTAGGCTATTAGGTTTCAGTAGAATATGAAAGAGATTGTATTTATCGATTTTATTCGTAACTTTAGGGCAGTTTTTAATTCCTGAAGCTAGATTTACAAACAAGGCTAAAATCAGTTAACTATATCGTAAAAATGTATTTTTCGCAAATAATGAGGGGGCACGGGGTAATTTGCAAAGAAAAATATATACACAAAAAATTACGGGGGCCAGTGACCCCAGTGTGGATTCGCCCCTGGATGTAAGTGTTGATTTAACATGAATGTTTGGGTGCAATTTCACTCTCTGAGAATAGTTTATGCCATTTGCTTCCCTGTATTTTGACATACATAGATATACAAATAACTTCAAATAGTAAAGAGTGTATATACATCCAACAGTCCAAAATCCTGCCTTTCGATTTCTGAAAACGCTGACCAGCTATAATGTTAAATGAACAATGTTATATGTAGGGTTCAGCAGAAACAATATTCATCTAACACTCTAACATGATATGCTTTTCAATGGAGTGAACTTTAAATGTACAAATGCAAACCAAGTTCAGTTAGAAGCGGTATTTACTCCCTGTAACATGGAGATTTGAGAAATATCGAATGCAAAAGCATAAAAATCGGTCAGTAAAAACAAATATCCAGTAAAATTAATATCACTTTTGGTACCATAAAAATTGCTTTTGCTAGACAATTAACTAATGCATGTATAAAAGAACATAATCTTAACTGTCGTATAAGAGAATTTAAGAATTTTCTGATGGCAATGGTTTCATACTTTAAAATCGCTTTGAAATGAAAAGAAAAAGAACTACATAGAGCTTACCACAGCTTCGAGAAGCCTGTTGTACAATAGTCGATCGTGGATACTCGAGAAGACAGCACTGTGTGTGTTATCCTCCCTGGTGTTGCAATCACAACATGTTGGTGTGATTCGTGTTGGTTTTTGTTCTTTGTTGAACAAAAATATCAATATGTTGTTAGTCTGCTTCTTACTGACATGATGAAATAGTCACAACAGGAACAATGGTGTAGATGAATGTCGATGTGAATGCATCAATATTATGTGCTGTCACGCGATCTAGGACATTTAGTTAAGCTAAACAATAATCAAAGTTGACATTTAGTTTTTGTCTGATATAACCCGAGTTACACCAACACTTAACCGAGTTAGTATCAAAAGCCAAACAAAAACAATGAAACATTGATAACTCAGTAATGATTCCGTTCTTGGCTTGCTTTACATTCCTTTGGAAGAGAAAAATAACACCTTTTGCCTAACTTTGTAGGTTTAGACATTTTACCAAACAGATTGACATCATCCCTAATACATACTCGTATTCAAAACATTCAAATCAATAAATACTGTAATACCCAAAACGACGCCACCAATCTAAATTATTCTTTCAAGTGTAGGTTGGAATTAATAAAATTTAATTTAATTTAGATCTGAAATTGAAAAAGAAAAAGATATACCTGGTTACGGTGGTGGCGCTGGTTAAGGTGGTGCTGATGGTTTCGCCGGTTACGGTAGTGGTGGTGTGGGTTATGATGGTAGTGCTGGTTATAGCGGTGCAAATAGGGTTGCTGGTGTAATAGTGGTGGCTGAGAATTTAATTATGATTTTAATTACATTTCTAATTGGTGGTGGCACAGGGGTGGTAATAATCATGTTCTTTAGTCGAGGTTGAGGTGGTGCTGTGGTGGTAGTGATGGTACTGGTGATGGAGGTGGAGATGGAGATGGCATGCAGAGGTGGTATTGGCGGCGAAGGTGCTGCTGGTGGCAGCAGTGGAATTAATGGAGGTGGTGCTGGTAGTGGTGGTGATGGTGATGGAAGTCGAGGTGGTACTGATAGAGGCAGTGGAGGCGGTGTTGCTGGTGGAGGTGCAGGTGGTGCCAGTGCAGTGGAGGTGGAGGTGGAGGTGGTGCTATCAGTGGCACTGCGGCAGTGAATGTATTGGTAGTGAAGGAATGATTAATGTTGTCCGAGGAAGAGAGTGTTGATTTTGTAATAAAATATGGAGGGGCTTTTTGGCATTATCAAGTGCACATGACTACCAAAAGCGATGCTTTTTTTTTATTATAGTATAAGATGATTAGTCTTCAGTTGATTTCTCTTCAGTTGATTCGTCTTTAGTTAACTCTTCAGTTGATTCGTCTTTAGTTAACTCTTCAGTTGATTCGTCTTCAGTTGATTTCTCTTCAGTTGATTCGTCTTCACTTGTTTCCGCAAACCAGGAAGGGATTGAAACTAAGCTTTCAACATAGTTAACTTCTGAATCAAAATCCTCAAACTGACGCAAATTTCTTTTAATAACAGTTCCATGCTTTGGATCAAATAGTACTACCCAAAGGTAATCCAAGAAAACAATGCTCCCACTCTTAAAAGACCACATAATCTTGAAGCCATAACATATATCCGGAACTGCCTGAGCTATTGTCTCATTGGAGATAACATAACGTTTAGACCAAGATTTTGGAACTCCATAAACCTGCATTTCCCATACCTCCAGAGGGCCAAGACCAACGCGACCACCATTATGAGCAACTACACAAAGGCATCCCTCTTCCAACACTCCCACACTAACAAACTTCAAATTAGGTATTATAGGTAGTTGAATCTCTTTGAATGATGACATATCACTGCTGCTATCCAAATAGACTATGCAAACTCCGTGTTCCGCTTTGGCTAACCAATGAAGATCCCCATTAACAAGTACCCCAGATTTCTGCTTAATCAACTCATCATGAGGAAACCTATATGATGTTTTAAATTTTTCCCATGAATTTGATCTCAAAGAAAAGACATCCACTGAATCTGACCAGCTCCCAATTAAAAACTTGTAATCATCATTCTTACAATCATACGTTAGACCTTGTATGCCGACACAACTTTGAAGAGCAGAATTTGGTGAGGGACGTATCATCTTGTAATCCCTGGTGGCTGGGTTCCAAACACACAAAAATTTCAGACCACCATAACAGTTAAAATGCCAAAGAAAAACCAGGCCATTACAAGAACCCAATACTTTCACACGGCTAGGTTCTGGTCTGAATGGGAGCAGCATATGAACAGATTTCTGTGCAATCTCCTTCATTGATAATGATGATTCTAATAAATCATAACTGATAGAAAACAGTTCAACATGACGATCTACAATCAACATATGATTGCTACTAGAGTTGTTTTTGTTTAGTTGGAGGTGGGATCTAACAAAATCAGAGCTAGAAATTAGGGAAAGCCAAGATCGACAAACACACTTACATTTGAACAAGGATTTCACGGGTAATCGGATCAGGATTTCACGGCATAACTCTTCTGAAATCCCACTTCTTGACATGGCTTCTTCTTCTGCTTGTCGAATTAGGGTTATTATGAAGGTGTTGTTATAGAAAGACAGAAAATCAACAAGGAGAAGATAGCCGTATTAGGGTTATTTACGAGTGAAGGCGATGTTAAAGAGAATACCGAGGAATATATAGCGGTGAGTTGAGGTATAAAAAAAGAAATGAATGGTCAAGATATTTTTTTAAACTATTATTAATACTAGATTACTGCTGCAGCAGTGAGAGGACGACCAAAGAAAAGATAGTTACCGCAACGTGTTGGTGGATGAAAATTTCGATTGATAAAGAATTTGGTTCTGACGAGTTTTGAACTCAGAGATATCGTCACATAGTGGTTTTGCCATTGTACTACAATAACATCGACAAAATATATCGTGGCTTTGACTCCGAAGTTCGAGCACATCGGCTCCAAAAAAAAAAAAAAAAAAAACGTTTTAACACCCTAAAACCTTCGTAGCCCAAATACATGTAAAAATAATTGGGTGCATTTCACAATATACAGTGACACCCTAAATTACACATTATTTCCGGTTTACCGTTTACTAATGTCCACTTCACGTCCACCACTGGCATTTTGACAATTTGACAAAAAAATGCAAGCGAAATTAACATGTGTCAAAGGACTGTTATGGTAATTTTATTTTCAATTACTTAAACCTTAATAACCTAATCTTGTACTATTCATCCTCATTATCGACTCTCTCCACCTCCCCTATATCTCGACTCTTGCCCACTTCACCATTCCTTTTAAGATAAGAAAGTATGTAATCACGGTGTAATGGAGAGGAGAAATATAATTGAAGATTGTTTTTGGGAAGATGAAAACTTGATAGAATGTTAATGGAGAAACTACCGAGTCATGACCGAGACATCAGCCAATGTTGAGTCGGTCGGTGAGTTGGTCAGATCAACCCGACCCACAACTTCATCTTCTTCACCTGTTTTTCGCTATCGTTTTTTTTTCCTTTTACAATCTCTTCTAATGCAATTAAACGAATTATATCAAATGATTCTTCATTCTGGAACATGGGTTTATTGTAATTATACCAAACTGAAGTGGAAATCGTTCAAATCGGCTCAACTTGAGTTCTGATTTTGTTAATTTGATGAAAAATAGAAAATTATCATCATTCATGATTCTTCAATTTGATCGATGTGATGGATATTGTAAATAACTTTGAGCTGTTGGTTGGTCTGTTCGATTATATCTGAATGAAATTTGCAATCAATTTGATTGATTATGAGAAGATTAATCTTAATTTTATGAAATTGGTAAATCAAAAAAATTCAATTTCAATTTCTCTGGACATTTGTTGTGACGGACAAGAAAGCTTTTTTTCATCGTATAGAAGGCCTCCCTTTGGTTGACCGATTATAAAAAATATGTCACCCATGTTATAAACTAATGTTTATTTACTAAGATGCCCTTCGTGTCTAAGATTAGGGTTTACACGTTTTGGGCACCAAGTCTTCTATCTATATAAATAGAGGCTTAAACTTTGTATTCTACACACACATGAATAAAAATTTCTCTCTACCTATTCTCCCCACTTTGTATCTCTTTCTCCTTTTACAATACGTCATCAGCACGTAGCTCCACCAACTGACCCGTATATAACTTTGAGGAGAGAAAAATAAAAAGAATATACGCCTTGATAGATTTGGCTGATGTTATGTCAAAACAGTTTCATGGGGAGATTCTAACAATCTAACTAGTCTTTCGGTATTTTATTATTGATTGTTTATTCCACAACTAACTATTATTAATCGGTTCTTTCTTTTTATTTGTTTGTACATGTATTAACAATGATGAGATCAGCACTATGTGCCCTTCAGGCCACTCATGGATGGTGTATTAACAAAATCCATTGTACGTTTCCAACAAGAAGGATACACGAGCCAAGTCGACCACTAAGCTTCATGTCTGAGCAGTATTTTTCTTTTACTTTTATTTTTGATTATTACTATTTTCTTTGAATTTTCTTTTCTAAATTATTGTGCAAGTTATATTATTATATTATGTATGGGTATCAAAAACAACTGATCTCCGAGAAAGAAAAAATAGTTTGTGGTTTCTATTTCTTTAATGAAACTGTAATCATCAAAGTTTATGTCACTATTTTCTTTACGGTGACTAATCACGTGCATGGTTGAAAAACCTACATCCAATTTAATTGGTATCTTCATCCATTAGACGAAGATCATGTGATTAATGGTTTCTATTTTTCTTTTTTCCTTTTTGTAAGAAACCATCCATCAGCTGATTATATGATATTGAAAACGACAATATTTTTTTTAATTTGTCGATACTATTTTGTTAATTGTAAAAATGAATAAAAATCCATCTAAGATGGTTTATAGTTTCTATTCCTTTAAAGGAACTATAATCACCAAAGTTTGGTGTTATCACGATTTGGATACCTTTACGGTGTATCTAATCACATGCATGGTTGAAAAACCTACGTCCAACTAAGTTGGTATCTTTGTCCTATAGACAAAGATCATGTGATTTACTCATGGTTTCTATATCTTTACAAGAATCCATACATCGACCACAAAAGTGGATTTTTCCATTGCGATGACTAAAAAGACAACATTTTTAATTTTGTCGATACGAGATTTTGATAAATCGTATAAACTAATTGGTGCCAGTTTTCTCGGTCATTTCCATTGGCATATTTTTCTATTTTTTTTGCCAAAATAGAGTGACTATTTCATCCACATAATGGATTTCCTCCAAGTTGGTAAAGACAAGATTTCTTTGTTTTCTTAAAAAGAATCATATAAGCCAATTTAATTTGGTTATCTCTATCGACTTCGGAATGAGATACCGTTATTACGGTATTCGAAATTGAAAACACCGATGAAACTAAGAATTGTGGCGTTCCCTAGGGATATTGAGCAATCTTTGTTTTATTTATTCATCTTAATATTCTCCAAAATTAATATTTCCACTTGTAGTTGGAATTGGACACTAAAGATCAAAGGGTGCGCACCCGGCTTGTTAGCCAAAATCATTAGTCCTTGTAGTGACTATATTGGTCTTGAAATTAATTTCTTTTGATGAAATAAAGTGTCTATAATTTCATTCTTATGCGAATGAATATCTTGTCGGCCCTATAGGTCATTGGAGATTTATGTTTTCTTGCACTAACCAACGAATCCACGGTTGATTTTAAATTTGTACGTCACTACAATTTTATTTATTTATTTGGATATTTTTTTATGGCTTTTAAAGTCATTATCTACGGTCCAACTGGTGTTGTTAAAGTCCAGATGTTATTACGAGTATATGCCCTCGATTTAATCGGGTAATACTCTGCGAACTTGTTTTCGTATATAAGATGATTATATTTCCGCCATAATCAGGGGGAGACTATACATTACTAGACGTTTCTCTCCCATTTTAATCAAATCGAAAAAGGCTGCCTACTAGGCGTGAAAATATCTCATATAGATTTAATATAAGCTTGTGCCGTTTGAAAAGAAAATTCAATCACATATAGCAAGCAAGTAGCATTTTTTTTTTCATATATAAGCTACAAATAGTTCTCTAACAGAGACTATCATAATACGATTCACATTCTTAGAATTCATATCTCCTCATTTGAATGATAAGGAGATTATAATGCCCGCGGGTGCTGGTACCAGCAATTCTTTTAAATTTTTCAATATATGCATACACTAGAGAATTGTGTGAGCTCATAGTAAGCTAATTTTGTTGTCGAATATTACAGTAGCTACTAAAATAATAAAGATGGTGGTTGTTAACCCCTCTGCATAGAAATATCGACATATGTGATTGGTTGGCATACAATCCAAATTGGATTAGTTTCTCAATTAACGCAATTTTTGGATCCAAGACTTAACACTTTAAGAATGTTCCTATTAATTACAAAAAGTGTAGTCATAATGCGTTATACGAGAAATACGTTCGTTGTGAAAACGAATTGAGAGTTTTCTTTTTGATCAGACCCTAGGATTGGTTCAACAATTGTTCTTCTTATAAGACACATTTAGCGTGGTAGTCCTTGAAGGACTCGTATGTGGTCGGAGAACATATTCAAATTTGAAATCCTTGTAGGATTCAAATTATATTCTGGTAGCCACTTGACTTGATTATGTCAAGTTCACAATCCTCTATGTGGTTTTAGAAATTTGGTACAAAACCAAAAATCCGGATTAATTAGTTGATGTTATCAACTTTATGGGTCTCTTGAGGAGTCCTTAAAACCACAAAAATCCACGCTTTAGCAGCATAAATTCTATTTTCTTTATTTTTTTAAATCTGCAGTTAGAATTATGCTAGCTTAAACTCATCTTTGAGATAGACTAGAGTTATTATTTTGATGATCGTTTTATGTAATACTCATATAGTTGAGTTAGCATCCATAAATCTTCAAAAGTTGTACTCTTTTTCCTTCGTTCGGTTTTTTGTCCCATGCGGTTTTCCGGGCAAGGTTTTAACGAGGCAACATGATATTTATTTTATTTCAAAATGTTGATATTTGTGCTCTTTTTCCTTCATCCAATTTTTTTTCATTGGGTTTTTTAATGAAAGGTTTTAGTGAGGCAATTTATTCAACATGGTGGTCATCCAAGGGGGAGTTGTATAATTTTGGTTATTTGGTGGATTCCCACCATCAACTAGGTCATTCTGTTTTGTTAGACCACATCAACATAAGAACCCTTAGGAATTTGGATATCATTCTGATCCATATATGGTATGATCACAAACTTTACTCACCTATGGTACTATAACTTGACATATTGACACTTTGTTGAAGAAACTACATCAACTACTTTTGCAAATCATCTACGAGAAGCTAAGAATCCAAGAAGCAAGTCCTCAATGTACTTAAAGAAGTGTGAATACTCTAGAACACTACCATTAGAAGACTAACACAAAAGAAGACTTCATCAACTTGGAAATTTCTCACGAAAGCATTAAATTTCCAGCATTCAAGAAATTTGTTTACCGAAATCGGCTCGACTCGAAGATTTGCAAGCCAATATTTAACTAAAGTACTTATCAGGGGGAGCACCATCATCAAATTAAGGTGCATTCATTGGATTTTATCGCGTTGTACTCTTTTTCCTCTGTCAAGGTTTTGTCCCACTGGGTTTTCCTTGTCAAGGTTTTAATGAGGCAACATTTGCGTGTCCAACACTGTTTCGAGTCTTTACATACTTATGCAATTTCAGGTTTTTCTCTTTTGAGTTTTCCGGGTATATTTGTAATGACTTAGCCACATTGGTCATCAGGGGGAGTGTTATAAACTAATGTTTATTTACTAAGATGCCCTTCGTGTCTAAGATTAGGGTTTACACGTCTTGGGCACCAAGTCTTCTATCTATATAAATAGAGGATTAAACTTTGTATTCTACACACACATGAATACAAATTTCTCTCTACCTCTTCTCCCCACTTTGTATCTCTTTCTCCTTTTACAATAACCCCATGCTTTTATTTATTAAAAGGAACAAAAGATGTTATTTACACATGAATGGGCGAGAGCTTAGTTAGTAATTCGGCGTATAATACACGAATTATACGCGAACTGGTCCGTATTATACTGAAACGCGTATTATACTCGTCTAACTCAATTCCCGTACTCAATACGCGGCTTTTATGGAGTGGCCGAATAATCCGCGTAATATACGGAGTCGCGATTTATTCGGGCAGAAAATTCGTTGGCTATCTGGGCCTAGTTTACTTAAATTCGTTGCCTATCTGGGCCTGATTTACTTAAATCACTACTTGGACGGCACCCATTCATACTTTAAGGTTATTTTCCAAAAATTGTATGAAGCGGGAGTCGAACTCGCCACCCCATCTGCACTAACTTAGCCCCAAACCACAAGGCTGTGATTTCTTTGCTGTTATGGTTGTATATATTTTAAATATATTCATATAACTCATAAAATTTATGTTTTCCCCTATTGTCTACTTGCCGAATTTTGCGTCCCGAAATCCTATCTGTAAAACGAATTATGCACGTATGTATGTCGTTCTGAATTACTTCCGTATCACGAATCGTTGACCGAATTTAAATTTTACGAATCCGTATAATACTCATACGTATCCCGTTCCGAACGTTTCCCGTACCGCGAATTGCTAACTAGGGGTGAGTGAGCAACAATCTGTGCCCCAACACCCAAGCTGGGAACAAAAGATGTCAAAAGTAACAAAAGATGTTTTTTAATAAATTCTTTATATAATAACAGAGTTTTTTCGAGTGTTTTCATTCACCGGAGCTTCTGGTTGATTCTCGCTTCTAGTTGATTCTGGTCCCACCATATTTAAATTTGGTAATATTACACTATCATAAATATTTTAAAATCTTATATAATCTAATGATGTTACCAAAATTATGTTAGAAAAATCTTTTCACATAATTAATTATAATCAAAATCTAATACTAATAAAATACACAAATACGATCACATCATAATAAATCAATCTACATTTGTTAATCATGATTTAATCAAGAAAAATCGATAAATAAAATAAAAAAACCAATGTCCAATGTCCAATTACACTCATTACAACTAAACTAATCCATCCATATTACATTTAATATACTAATAATAAACTAATCCTATCAATTACAATTCCAATAGAATTAAGAAAAAAATTAATCAAATTTAGATCACGAATTTAAAACTAATATACCTGTATATCCAAGGATCGACGCGAGTACATTGATATTGAGAATCAAAAAACAATCTTGTTAAATGGTCAATATACAAAATCATTAGTACATTGAGAATCAAAAAAAGAAAAAAGAAAAAGAGAATGCAATAAACAAGAATGAACGGGTTTGAAATTAATTTTCCTAATATTATTGACTCCATAAGAAAATAAATTTTTTTCTAAATACTGGTTCCATAAGATTTTTTTTTTTCTTTCTAAAAACAGACGCGTGAAGTAAAACAACCAAAAAAAATAACATATAACTTTTTAAGGATTTTTTATTTTAAGAAATAGGGAGATTTTATTTTGTTTTTGATCCTACACGTAATTATATTCTTCTGTAAATATTATTTTCTATTTTCTAGAACAAACTATCCAAATTAGGAAATTAGGATTTGTTAATTAGGTAAAAATATATTCCGATTCATTATGGGATAGATACTTCGTGATATTTTCCTAGCACAACCTCTCCCCTATATAAAATGGCCAAGCACACACGATTCCCTCACCTCCCCTATGTAAATATTATTCTGATTCATTATAGTTATGGCGCCGCTACTTTTTTCTGATGGTTTTTTCTTTTGTTTTAATTTTTGTAGGGTTTTGTTGACTAATACGTATATACTTTGCAATGCGATTTCTAATGATTTTCTTGGCGTGGAGAAATTGGTAAAGTTCTTTGTCTCTTCCAAATTAGTATAGCTATATACGTTGATGCATCATAAACTATTTTTGTTGTAAAATCTTAGTGTATCCACATACTTGATTGTGAAGATGTTGTTGCGAGAAGTTTATCTCTTTTTGGCCCAATAACTCTTTCACTCGAAAATTATTCTCAACACCAAGATAAATTCTTCTCAACACCAAAATCACAGCTGCTATCGCTCACGCATATGCAAATGGTGATTTACTCTATGCTTTTTAAGAAGGAAATTGACAAATTATTTGATGTGATCTGCTTTGGTAATTGGAGATGATGTTTTTAAGTCAGGTATTTTTCATAATCCACATGTTTTTTTTACTCGCTCAGATTTTCTACTTTTACTGACTACCATTCTCTGCTTTTTTTCCTTTGTGTATGTATCTCTCCTATTTCTGGCCTTGAGAATGTACGAGTAATTGATTTGTAGGTATCCTCAAAAATGTAATTGATTGACACTAAAAGCTAAAATATTTTGCTAGGCCAAAATTTTAACCTTTTAGTTTGTATTAAGTCTCTCTTTTTTTTCCAATGTCTGATGTGCTCAATATTCATATTTTCTGTGATAGGGATTAAATTATTTTTATTTTTATGAACGGTTAAATTATGCAGTGATGAGTTATAGGGATTAAATCGCAGCCAAAGAAAAGAAGAGTGCAAATGACATATTTTGTGAAATATAGAAGGATTAATGGAATAGAACGAAGAAAAAAAAATTAATAAGTTTGTTAAACGTAACTGCCATGAATGGTAGCGATTGACCATCCTTCACTTGATTCATCACAAGATTGTATCATACCTAGGTTTTGCTAATTAACATCCAATTTTGGATGAGTAGTGATGTTAAATGGTATTGAGAATCAATTACAATTTCAATAGAATTAAGAAAAAAATTGATCAAATTCAGATCACGAATTTAAAACTAATATACATGTACATCCAAGGATCGACGCGAGTACATTGATATTGAGAATCAAAAAACAATCATGTTAAATGGTCAAGATACAAAATCATTAGTACATTGAGAATCAAAAAAAACAAAAATAAAAAAATAAAAAGAGAATGCAATAAACAAGAATGAACGGGTTTGAAATTATTTTTCCTAATATTATTAATTCCACAAGAAAATAAAAAAAATTCTAAATACTGGTTCCATAAGATATTTTTTATTTCTTTTATTTTTTCTAAAAACAGACGCGTAAAGTAAAACAACCAAAAAAAGATAAAAGAGAACTTTTTAAGGATTTCTTATTTTAAGAAATAGGGAGATTTTATTTTGTTTTTGATCCTACACGTAATTATATTCTTTTGTAAATATTATTTTTCTATTTTCTAGAACAAACTATCCAAATTATTAAATTAGGATTTGTTAATTAGGTAAAAATATATTCTGATTCATTATGGGATAGATACTCCGTGATCTTTTCCTGGCACAACCTATCCCCTATATAAAATGGCCAAGTACACACGATTCCCTCACCTTATAGTTATGGCGCCGCTGTTCTTTTCTGATTGTTTTTTTCTTTTGTTTTAATTTTTGTAGGGTTTTGTTGACTAATACGTAGATACTTTACAATGCGATTTCTAACGATTTTCTTGGCGTGGAGAAATTGGTAAAGTTCTTTGTCTCTTCCAAATTAGTATAGCTATATACGTTGATGCATCATAAACTATTTTTGTTGTAAAATCTTAGTGTATCCACATACTTGATTGTGAAGATGATGTTGCGAGAAGTTTATCTCTTTTTGGACCAATAACTCTTTCACTCGAAAATTCTTCTCAACACCAAGATAAATTCTTCTCAACACCAAGATCACAGCTGCTTTCGTTCATGCATATGCAAATGGTGATTTACTCTATGCTTTTTAAGCAAGAAATTGACAGATTATTTGATGTGATCTTCTTTGGTAATTGGAGATGATGTTCTTAAGTCAGGTATTTTTCATAATCCACGAGTTTTTTTTACTCGCTTGGATTTTCCACTTTTACTGACTACCATTCTATGCTTTTTTTTCTTTGTGTATGTATCTCTCCTATTTATGGCCTTGAGAATGTATGAGTAATTGGTTTGTAGGTATCCTCAAAAATGTAATTGATTGACACTAAAAGCTAAAATATTTTGCTAGGCTAGAATTTTAACCTTTTAGTTTGTATTAAGTCTCTTTTTTTTTTCTATGTATGATTTGCTTAATATTCGTATTTTCTATGATAGGGATTAAATTATTTTTATTTTTCTAATCGATTAAATTATGCAGTGATGAGTTATAGGGATTAAATCGCAGCCAAAGAAGAGAAGAGTGCAAATGACATATTTTGTGAAATATAAAAGGATTAATGGAATAGAACGAAAAACAAAATTAATAAGTTTGTTAAACATTACTGTCATGAATGGTAGTGATTGACCATCCTTCACTTGATTCATCACGATTCATCACAAATGCCTTAAACAAAAGATTGTATCATACCCAGGTTTTGTTAATTAACATCCAATTTTGGATGAGTAGTGTTGTATTACCTTTAGTGAAGTCATGCATACCGTGTATTTAGATTTTATTAGAGTATTCTTGACTTAAGGAAGACGTAATATTTTTCCATACCATTTCTTAGTTAACATATTGAGTATTGTTTTCCTAAACTACTCTGGTGACACCAATACACCCTCACCAAGAAAAAAATTATTTGTTGAATAAGCTTCATCCTCGGGGAAAGAAAATTAAAATGGTGCAGTGGGAGTCCCATTAATGTGAGCCTCATTAAGGTATAGAAGTAAAGGAGTAGTCATTATCTGAGACAGAGAATTTTCTTATTCTGGAACATAACCCCATAAACATAGCTCATGACGATCTTAGTGTATGTCGAGGTAGAAAATGGGTAGAAGGAGGCAAGACGGTTAGTTAGTACTCCTCGATATGTAAATTTACTCAATTAATGAACAATGAACAATTTTCTACCCTTGCCTTAATACAACGTAGAAGGAAGTGGCAAAAATAACTTGCTAGCTTCTTGTGGTATTGTTACGGACAGGTAAGATTAACGATAAAACTTGCTAGCTACTGGTCTCGAATGATCAATTTTCCACCTACACAACACAACTTAACTAAAAATAACCAGAAAGAAGGCTAAAACTGCCACATTTAAATGGAAGACAACTTATCAAGGAAATCGTAAATAAGGATTTTTGGATTTTGAGAAGTCAGTGTTTAGGACATAACTCAATAGGAGAGGTTAAATTTTTCCCTGATCTTTTTTGGCTATGAAAGTACTTTGGGGTGGTTAAGTGGAATTTTTTATAACTTTTCGTAACTTTTGCATTCTTGAAAGAGCTTCTATTGAGTAAGTCTTCCGAGTTAGGTGACCAATTTAATTAATTTATGATAAAAATTATGACGAGGTTATATGTGCATCAGAACCTAACAATATAAACTCCTCGTGTCAATAGCCGGAGACACAATAACAAAGACCAATTATGTACAACCTGAACAATCCCCCAAGGGCATAGATAGTGTGACCAGTGCCCACAAAAGTGTTGACTCCTGACGACTTAGGGAAAGTCTTTAACAACTGGTAGATGGAAAACGATCCTATGCACGCCGAGATATCTGCACTTAAATGTTTTGTACTCAATCATTATGCTCCAAGTTCTCTTTCAACTATTAACATACAAAATTATCCGTCTTTCACATCTACTATATACGTTACAACAAACATACTTTTCTTTTCTGGATTGCATATGGCTTTACAATTGCAATGCTTGCAATGTAGAAAAGTGTGAAAAACATGGCTAACGTTGGTACCAATAAAACCCAAAATGGACTTAGGGGCATCACACCACAAGTCATCTCATGCAATCTTTCAAGAACAAAATATGGTTACAAAGGTTACAAAGTTAGACCACAGTTTAATCATGCCAACCGAATCATTTGACAAGAAAGTAGCATGGTTGGATCTTGCGACGATTTAGTTTGTTATGCGGGTTATGCCCATCCAATCCACTTGAGAGATAGAGAGATATTTGGACTCCAATCAATGGGAGCGCATTGAACTTTCGACTACCATCGATCATACTCAAAGAGAACAAGTTATTGGATATTAGATTTGGTAATAATTTTCCAGTAATGAGTACAAATTTATTAGAATTGTGCGCGCAAGTATGGAACTATTCAGGTGTATACCCTCAAGGGAGGTACTGGGTAGAAAAACAAAAGTTGTATGCTTGAAAAACACATTTTTCCAACTAGGAAGTTTTATCAACGTGTATTTTTATCAGTACAGGATTATAGCTAGCTTTTGATTAATTTAGAGCATAAGACGTTTAAATTGCTCTCATTAATACCTTGTGTTGGCCATGGTGCTAACCATGTCATAATTCAAGAATTGCTAATCCTTAAGTTTAGCGGTACATTTACACTCACTTAATATATTTAGGATTCCATAATTCCATTTTATAATTCTATATACGCATACACACATACATTTGCTAAATCTGCATATAATCACTTCATTCAAATTCGAATCTTATTTTTGCTTACGCTAACGTATAATTCGCTTAGAATCCCATTTTTTATGTTTCTCCCAAATGAAACATCCGTTTCAAATATAGTTCACCATATATTTACTGAAGATACAAGTGTGCATATACCGATGAATATAGTTTAATAACTCACATACAAGTAATGCATATATAATTCATAATTTACGGGTTTAACATACTCCGATGGAAAGAAAAAAAACATACTCCGATGGAAGAAAAGAAAAATTTGTTGTTTATAAAGGAATAACAACATGCTAAAGAGAAAACCAAGAAATTAGCTGAAAGGAATTAATGCAACAATATTCTGAGTATGAACATTAGTTGTTTTCTTCTTATCATTTCTTTTCTTTTTATTTTTAATTGCATCTTGTAAGTTTTTTTAAACAATTTTAGACAACTATTGTGATAGTTTAAGTTGATCCTAAACTATGAATCTATATTTAACTCCAAGGATAATTAGATTTGTGAAAATAATATACTATTTATAAAATCCATGCAATGGTTTTAGTTTGCGAGTCTTTGACATAATTCAAATTTATCATGGAGCCTAAACCAAAAATCCAAGTAAAGAAAACCAAATATTGTTACAATGGAGTCTTATAGTGCAATTTAATATTTTAGCTTTTACTACTGTGGGAGAATTGAATGATGATACAATGGCATTCGTGAAGCGATTGAAGAACTGCCTCGCCCACAATAATGCTAATTGTGGCAAGGACACTTTTCTTTTTCATCGTATAGGAGTAGATATTCAAAAGGGCGTTGGCGCTCAGTTGGTAACGAGATTACGAACGAACTCTGTGTAATAAGACTCTTCTTTTATAATAATAATAATTTAATTATATATATATATATATATATATATATATAAATTATTTAATCTTATAGTGCAATTTTATTTGAGCGACAATGATACCATAAAGAGAAGATCGCAGGTGGAGCAAATATAGCTTCTCAAATGGTCAGATTACTTAAAACGCGTGAGACAAGATTGAAAGATAAAAGTATTTCCAGTCAACATGATTAAACTCTACAAATAATAGTCGTTCTAGATAGACCGGGCAAAAAATAACAACAAGAAAACCGCTCCTCATAGATTTTGGGTATTTGTGGGCTCCAGTGGTTCCCGCCCCTCGGGAGTTTAGCAAGATCCACAGGTAGTTGTGTGTGGCATTTTTTTTGTGGATTTTTTGCTCGGTCTGTTGAGACTTTTTGCTACAAAAATGTAAGTAGGTATTACTATCTTTTCTTAATTTTCGTGATTTTTTCGGGGAAACTAAACAATAAATGGTAGTAGTGAGAACAATTACGTTTGTTATCTCAGAAAAGGTCACTATGAAAAATAGAACGAATTTTTTTAGGATTAAGATGGAAACCTATTATATGGGCTCCAAGGAAATAGTTTTGAGGGATCATATGGATTCAAATATCCTACAATTAAGGGGAGACCTAATTCATAAGAGAAATACAAAAATATCCTTAACTCATTAGAGAATAAATTTATTTTCATTCCTCTCCTTTAACTCATCAATCTTCTTCTTCCCCATCACCTCTTTAATCCATCACATGCAACACCAAACGATTAATCCAATGAAGATGAAGAAACGAACAATCAAGGAGTTGAAACACAACTTAATCCACCCAAAATGGCTTCATTGAGGTAAAAACCAAAAACCCCATCTTATTTCATTGGTTTTATTGCATGAATATTAGATTCGGCTGATTTAGGTTTTCAAAAAAACAGTTTCAGAATTGTTTACGGTTTGGAGTTCTTAATTTCCAAACCGTAGACACTATATACGGTTTGAAAAATGGAAACTTCCAAATTGTAGATTTAACTGCTTCTACTTACGCTTTGGTTTGTAGACCGTAAGTTAATCTTCAGGCGAAAATTGAAAACATAGATTCCCAACCATAGAGTTTTATTTCTAAACCGTAAACTGAGTTTTCATACAATTTGGTTTTCAAACCGTCGGTGAATCCTTAATTGATTTTTTTTTGTTTTTTTTTACCTACCGTAGAATGCTATTTCCAAACCGTAAGTTGGACGGTGATTCCATACGGTAAAAACAAACCGTAAGAACAACTTACGGTTTTTTTTCCAAGCCGCAGGTTGCCCTGAGAAAATCTATGGTGTGGTTTACCTACCGTAAATTTTGGGTTCAAAAACCCTACGGTTTAAAATATTCATATTTCTAAACCGTAATCTCCAGTTACGGTTTGGTCGATAAATTTTCCCCACCGTAGGTTGGCTTATGGTTCGAATTTGGGGGTTTTCAAAAGCAAAAATAAGAGATGGGTTTTCTTAGTTTTTTATTTTTATGATCGTCATCTTTGTCACAGTCGAGAAGAAGAAGAGAGGATGAAGTATAATAGCTTTTTTTTTTAATAATCATCATCTTCATCATGATTTATGAATGAAAAGAGGAGGAGATAATAGATTTAGTTTTTTTTGTTGTATATGATCATCATCTTCATCATGATGAAATCATGATCATCATGTTCATCATGATTTATGAATGAAAAGAGAAGAAAAAGATAATAGTTTTAATTTTATAATTTGTGGAGGGCATTTTAGCCACTACAAAAAATAGTTGGATATGGGATTTTCTTGATTACTATTTCATGACCAAGTTTTTGTCATCTTGTGAGCCCTCAAAACCCATTGTTTGGAGCCCCTATAATAGGTTTCTTAAAATATGTCGTTCATGGAAGATTTTGTGGTTTGATTTTTAACAAAAAATATGGGCCCATTCCTGGAAATATAAGATTCCTTTTCAGCAATTAAACATGTATCACTTTAAACATGTATCACTGTGGTTGCAAAGACGACCAAAATATTCCATAGCATAAAATTAATTTTATCGAACTAGAGAATGTTTCATTGCACCATGTAGATAAATTCATATTATCTATGTAACTTCTTTATGAGATTATGCTATTTGAGATGAAAGAATTTAGGAAAATCTAGCGGATGATGAGACTTTTTTTCTTTTCTTTTTTGAGAATATGATGCATGGCAAACTCGGTATCGCTTTTGGTGATGCAATAAAGGCATAAAATGATTAGGTGATAAACTAAAAGAGGCAAGAATATATAAGAAAAACAATAGCATAAGCTCCATAGAATAAGTATTACATGTTTTGAAGATGTTGCACTGCATGTCTATAACTTTTTAATTGTTTTTTCTATTGCATTGTGTTTTATTAATTTTTAAGGTCATATGTTCTTTCAATATTGATTAATTTCTTATAAATATCTTTAGTTTTTTATGAAACCAATTTTAAAATATGATCAATATATTGACCCGTGCGTAGCACGGCTGAAAAACTAGTATATATGAGAAAGTGAGTTACAAGGAGTAGTTGGTAGCCTAGTAACAAGTTGGGAACCAACTCCTTTTTGAATGACTAGCCTCACTCGATACCCACTTTAAAACTAAAATCATGAAGCGCAATACAATTCTTCAATCTCTTTAGAAATGGCACCATCTCTGCACCAAGCTCACCAAGGGTGGAGAAAGCTAGAACATTGAAATTGTATCCATGGGAGCTGCACTTATCCAAATATTTGTTGTTTTTGCAAGAAATTGCGCTTGAAATAGCATGCCCAAGGCTGAACGCACGTACACCTTCACCAGTGAAAGGAGATACACCGGTGACATCCAAACAAGTGTCTTTACCACCTTCCCAATTGTAAATGAAAATGTTTGCAGGTCTCAAACTGGAACCATTTCCGAGAGAAACCCCAAATCTACTTCTTTCCTAACGGGAACTCCAGCTCTAAAACAAGCGTCAACTAAAGTGTCCCGAACGAGATCATGACGAAATTTAAGACATACATCATTAGCACAATGCAGGGAGTGATCACCAAAAATATCCATATCTCTTTTACAACTAGGGCAATGGCTTCCGGCTTCGAAAAGTGGGATACCCAATCGGTAACACAAGACTGCACTAAATTGGCATGGGCCAATGCTCTGATTAAGACCACTAATAGGACATGACAAAAGATAATTTTGTGCGTGTTTAATTTTATTTCTTTGCCATAGAGCTGCATCACGTTCGGTCATTCGAAAAATTGAAGGCATACCTTTCATAACAGCAGCGAAGTATTTAACAGCCAAGGTGTTCATAAGGTAGGGGGCAGTATCGTCGACGATGAAATAGGAGGGCAACCTGCATTGTTGGATGTATTGGTTCAACGCAAGTTGAAAAGTGGAGCAAATCTCTGGCACGTTGACATTACAAAAAAAATTATCTTATAGAGATTTTGTTTGCGCACATGAAGCTAGGAAGGCATAGTTACTTGTGTCCGACATACAGTAGATGCCAAGCCCACCATCTCTTAGTGGTAAGGATGCCAGCATTGTTGCAGAGGCCAAAATACAGGTCCATCACATGTTATAAGTTGTCGCAGATACTGAAAAAAGTGTGTATCAAAGACTGATTGCACCTGTTGAAAAATTGTTGGGGTTGTTGTATGCATAGAGAAATATAGGCGAGATGGGCCAGTGCAATTACGAAGTAGGAGCAACTCGCACTGTGGGTCTCGCAGTTTATGGACTGCTAACATAAGGTGAATAGACTTGTGTATTCGGTCTAACATTATTTGGCTACAAAATTGAAGATCAAGACTTACTAGTGCCCCAAGTAATTTAACACCGGTTGTCGGTCTTCCAATATTGGATGGAAATAAGCTGGCTAAGGTACTGCGAGAGTCACTAGCAGGCCAGAAAAGTTCTCTCTTGGATGTGTTGAGATGTAAACCTCTGATAGGACCTTCATACTGAATGAGTTTAAGGGCTTTGGAGACTTCCACGGTATTTCAATGAGTGTTCCATCGTCCAGGTACCAAGCCTGCATATCGAGTTTACAAGAGGTATGGATTTTCTTCACAAGAGGGTGAAGAGTTAAAGCGAAAAGAAACGGCCCTAACGGGTCTCCTTTCTGCACCCCCTGAGAAGACGAAAGAGTATGATTGTTGTAGTATAAACGTGCAGGTTTGGCGTAGCAAAACTTGATCCATCTAGAAATGGTCGGGCAATGTTGTCGAGCTTCAGCAATCATTGCAGTCCTGTTAACAAGGTTAAACGTGTTGCTAAAGTCCACCAAAACCATCGATGTAGTATTGCAATGGCCTTTGCATTCCAGCAGTCTATTGACTGAATGTAGAACGGCCTCTCCCCATACGAAATGCCAACTCCGAATTGAAAGTCATCCAAATATTCATCCATTTGCATACAGACGGCAGTAGCAGCGAGTTTTGAGACGAGTCGCCGCCAAATGGTGCCAACTACAATTGGCCTGACACCATCACCTGATTTTAGCAATGGTATAAGAGGCGCACTGGCGACAAACTCACCTAATGCTCGCGGACAAAAACCTGCAAGCCATAAGTTGGTGACGCTTGTAATGGAAGATAGCAACAGGTTCAACAGAAGCCGCGGGACTACTAAAAGAGTCTAATAGGTGCTGGGCACGAAGACCGTCTCTGCCGAAGGAGGTCCCTTTAGGGAAGATTTTGATTCCTTTGAGAACTGCCTCAGCCGAAATAGTTAAGGCCTGGGTTTCTATATCCTTCGCAAGGATTATAGGTGAAGTTGCATCTAGGTGTTTAGAACATAGGTCCATTAATTTTTCAGTTGTTGGAGGGGAAACTCCGTTTGAACTGAGAACTCTGATCGCAGCTGTGTAGTGTCAATTTCCTATTTTCCTACGCAAGCGGTTAAGTTGGATTTTTTGCGTCTCTGCTGGTAGAATGGATTGGTTAATGCCGGTGCAGTCTGTGTTAACAGTTTTTGGACCATAAAAAAACACCCATTGTGCTCCCTCCACTGTTTCATTGCTGAATTGATGGCAGCATTTTGTAATCTTTTTATGTTACCATATCTTGCTTCAGTAGAAATCTTAGGGGTGTATCTGTTCAGTATACAGATTCGGAGTAAAAGTAACTGAATCCAAGCAGAAGTTTCTGAAGAATTTAGGATTACCTTGTCAAGTGCACCTTTTAGAGTTCTAGAGAATTCAAGCCTACACGGTACAGGGATATTGGAAACAGTAGGTGTAAATGGTGGATTTTCGACAAAGGCTAAAATCGTAAACCCATAACTATATGTACTCTCGATCCAGCAATCAGATGAGTATTGAGGCTCATGTCTCTTATCGAAAGCGTGAAAGCTCATGCCACAAGAATCTCTGACTGAGAACACTATCTCTCAGGGTATATATATATATATATATATATATATGTAGTCTCTCAGATGAGGCAACGGCATATCTTATGAATACTGAGCAATTTTAGTAATTACTTCTATATAGAATCGAAAGATTAGGCGGCTCCTAGATAGCTTACCTGCTAGTATATAGCGATAACGTCTTCAGGATGTAACAATATTTTCCATGACTATGTAAAAGAAATATGACGCTCCAGCAAGCTCATATCGCTTAATTCCTGAATAATTAAGGCTCCTAGACGATCATACTAGTATAGATCCATTAATTAATTATTCCTAAAATCATTAGATTCATTTACTGAATCCCTGAAGATATTCATTGTTTTTCATAATATTTCGTTACTTCAATTCATGGTTCTTCCCAGCAGAATTCCATGGGTTAGTAATAAATGTTCAACACACGGGCATCTGAGGTACCTTCGAGTAAGCCCCGACCAAAATGGTGCAGATGTACTCGACAATGATGCACTAACAAGCACCTGAATACACAAATGAGTATTTCAAAATACGACGAGACGATGAACCTATGCAAAATAGGAAGAAAGTGATAAATAATAAAATACTAGCCAAGGCGTTAGGGGACTGGACCCACCGGCCGTCCAGTCACACCGTGGCCAGTCCCACACCCAATTTTATATTTTATCATATTTTTATTTGTTTTCTTTGATCTCATGAAAATCCTTTTATTTGAACAAATATCCTTCGTTTTAAGAAAACTTCTTAGTTTCATGGTGTTTCCTTCGCATCAAGGAAATAATATAAAATTAGGAAGGGTGTCATGAGACTGTGTCTACTAGTCAGCCGGCTATGACCTAGTCATGGCCGGTCCCACACCTCATGATTCCTCAATATTTTATTATTATTTCCCTAATTTCATGAAAACTCCTTAATCTCATGATATTTCCTTGATCCCATGAAAAATAATATAAAATTAGGGAAACCCGTGGGATCGGTCCCTAGCCGGCCGATCATGCCCTAACTGGCCCCACATGCCCTATTTTATTATTATTATTCTTTATGTTTCCTTAATCCCATGAAATTCCTTGATTTCATGATATTTCCTTCAAATCATGAAATAATACGTAAAATTAGGGAAAACTCATGGGATCGGGCCCTAGCCGGTCCCACACACCCTTATTTTATTATTCTTAATATTTTTGTTTTCCTCATCTCATGGAAACTCCTTG
This sequence comes from Papaver bracteatum, assembly GCA_023529315.1. NCBI lineage: Eukaryota > Viridiplantae > Streptophyta > Magnoliopsida > Ranunculales > Papaveraceae > Papaver > Papaver bracteatum. Next base: position 220,679 of record JAJJWX010004327.1, on the reverse strand, counting down.
ATTTCAACAAAAACTCTTTGGTTTCAACAAATTCTTTGGTTTTATGATATTTCCCTAAATTCATGATAAATATTATAAAATTAAGAAAAATGTCGTAGGACCAGGCTCCTTGGCCGTCCGGTCATTCCTTGGTCATAGCCGGTCCCACACTTCATGATTCCTTTATTTTTTATTATTTTTCCTTCATCTCATGAAGTTTTGACGGTTTGAGCAAAAAATCTCTGATTTCTTCATATTTTCTCAAAATGTTGCTCAAACGCACACCAAAAAATATCAAAATTCTCAGGACTGAGATATGAACCCTTTGGTGACGTGAGCATGTTACCTTGACTGACCAAGGTTGGCTCTTTGGCTTGCAAGAATCCGGTCCCACGTATTTTCACAATTTGACCTAATTTGCGCAATTGCTCGTATTCGGTCCAAAACTCTTCCAAACAACCTGGAACTTCATAAGACGATCGATACTCGATCCCGTGACCACCCAGGGCCGGTTTCATGACCCATTGGTCGGTCCCTCATCTCTTCATAATTAATTAGGTTTTATCACCTAAGGTTCAGAGGAGCATCATTATAAATTATTAAACCAGCATTTAGTCATCCTTTCATCAGCAAATCAACTGGTCTTCAGGAGATCTTGGTATTTGCTCTCGTGAGCATCTGGGCGCTACATGGTCGACCCATAATCCCATGTAGCCGGTCCCTCCTTTACTCTGTGGTTAATTTTCAATAAACCATCAATTGATCAAATTAGGGTTTTGAGTCCAAGGTTCATAATTTCATATTTAAACGCTAATAATTTTACGTTGATCCCGTGATTAACATTTTATTTATTATACTCGGTTCAATTGCCGGTATTCTGATTTAATATCTTATTTGGTCATGCTACCAATAATTCATTAAACGATCAACATTTGCTTAGATGAGCAATGTTTCCTCAAACTAAGAAATATTGGTTCAACTATCAATATTCAACAATTCATCGAACGAGCAATATTTGCTCACGTTAACTATCAAAGTTTATTCATACATTATACCTCTGTCTTAACAATAGACATGACCAAGTCTCAGAACATTTTAAATCATGTTCGGATCAATAATATAAGGACTCATCGTCCCATGAAGCCATGAAGTCAGCAACTGACTAACTAAATACATGTCTGCTTTGCAGACTCCACAATCACACGAGACATCAATCGTGTTACATGGGGGGATATTAACTAGGGTTTTGGTCTGGCGGTCTACGGCACGTGTGTTCATACACATGATGAGAATGTGAGAAATTCGAGCAATCAGTTGGAGGAGTTAACAAAGTAGTGGATGGAAATCAACCAAATCTCCGCACGTTGAGCAACTGGTTTTAACACGATTTCCCATTCTCCACTCTTTGATTCCATCAACTTTCATACTTCATGGGATCATGGTGTTTTCAATTCTAGCAATATAAATAAGCCTCTGAATCATGATTGAAACAAGGACAATCTCACGTCAAACAGGCAACACGAGATTAACAATCCAACTATCAACAGAGCAAATTCAATCATTCAGAACTTATCTTATTTTCAGAATACACAACACACCTACAATCTTCGATCACCATTGATCTCACACATTTCTCAGCTTCCCTCCTACAGATCGACCCATCCTCTCTTGTGACCAAATTTACTCTGGAACGGCCATTGTCTTGGTTTAGGACGGAGTACTACAGATTGATCTCCCGAATTCAAAGCACTCCCTTCTTGCAGTGCATTTGTGTGAGGTTTAACTGTTTGCTCGGTTCAAGGGGTCTCCTTTGCATGGTCGCCTCCTCAATTTCGTAAAAACTAGAAACTCGTTTTGCCCCATCTACAGATTGGCGACCACGGTGGGAGGTCATATTCTCGGTTGCAATATCAATTATCACAAAGGTGGTCGGTCTTAGGTCTGGTTCAGTCACCAACCCGGATTCAACACCCGGCTCTAATATTGCAATATCTAGTGGTACTTCCAACACCACTCCGCCAGTGTAACCTACCACTACCACTCCTCTAGTGCAACCTACCACTACCACTCCTCTAGTGCAACCTGCCACTACCACTCCTCCGAGTACTGGTGCTGGCGTTGGAGCCATCAATAATACACTCTTCGGATGGTCTCCTGAATAACTCAGAGAAAATCCACCTACCATAGGTGATCTCATGAAGGTGCAAGAAACTCTCGCCAAAAATCAGACGGACATGGCTGCTACTCAGAAGGAACTATTCAACTATCTCAATACTCTTATAGACAATATGTCAGAGAAAACTCAGGAGAAAGGAAAAGCTAAGGAAACATCTTCAGATACTGATCCCGAAGTCACTCCAATCTACATAGTAGACGATGAGGAAGTTCCTAATGCTGCAGATAATCCACCAGCGAAAGAGCCGTCCAGTTTCATCACTCGTGAAGACTTGGAACGTCTTTTGGAGGATCGTGGAAAAGATAAAACACCTTATGTACATCATCACCAACCTCCATACCCTGCCGTTACGCAAAGAACTCCTTTTAAAAAAGGTTACACCTCTCCAACCTTCACACTTTATGACGGAACAGGCAATGCACCAGAGCATGTTTTTCGATTACTGGAAGCATTGGGCGAACATGAACACAACCATACTGTCTGTCGAAAGGAATTTTCAAAGTCTCTCAAAGGTAGGGCATATACCTGGTACAACAACATCGCACCAGGAAGCATCAAAAGATGGGGGGAAATGGTTAATGCTTTCTATAGGAAGTATTTCTTCGTTTCTGAGCAAATCACCCTCTCTGACCTAGGAAGGATGTTTCAAAGGAGCAATGAACATCCTAATGATTATGTGAAAAGGTTCAGAGTTCAAGCTCTGGATTGCCATGATCTGAACGTCACAGAGCAACAACTTGTAGACTTGTGCATCAATGGAATGATTCCAGTCTACATAGCCCTATTGGAAAATCTCAGGTTCCAGACTTTCTCAGAACTTCATAAAGCGGCCAAGAGATCAGCAACTACTGCACCTGGTTTATTGGAGAGGGCTAAGACTAGGAAAGCTGAAGAGACACGAGAAACTCGAGGTAACAGCCATTTAATCAACAAACATTACAACCTCCAACCTTCCACAAATGCTGTTACGGAAGGGAACAAACGAAAGTCTGAGCCACCACATAAGCACTGTTAAGTGCATATTTTGCATATATTTAGTGTCGAATCCATGCTAGTAATTGCTATATATTCTTGCGAATTATTGTATATTATGTTTGTTTTCTTGTATTTGTCTTCCATTAGGTGAATCATCTGAAAAGAAGTGAAAAGAGCTACAAAGTGAAGTCTACAATTAGAGAAAGGCCAAATACCAAGTGGAACTCATTCAAATCTAAGAGTACTTTATATCATCTCGACGAGGACGAAAAGGCGAAGCTAAGGGCGAAAGAAATGGGTCAATCCGACTTTGTATGAAGAAGTTATGGCGGAAAAGAGAAGTTAACCTTGTCGGTTCTCCAAAACTGACAGTTAAACTGGAGGTGTTAAAGGCAGTTACTGGAACTACTAGGAGGCAGCCAAGTCCAAAGTTAGACTGTCAGTTCTCCAAGACTGACAGTTGAAAGGCATTTGTTAAAAGCACCAGGAGGATTACTACGGGGTGGCCATCATCTTCTTCTCCAACTCTAACCGAGAATACCCGGCCGGCTGCTGATCACGATGGTGATTCTCGGTGGTTTACTGTTCATGGAATTTGAGTTTGGTCATTGTGACTGATGAAGATCAGTAGTGGACCTGGTGGTTAATGAGGTGGATAAGAGCTAGAGCACAGCGGGAGTTAAACACCTCATCGTTCTTGGCTGTACGACGACTTGGAAGAGAAATAAAGGTGCTGTGATATTATCTCAGTGATACTGTGATGACGAGCAGGAGCTGGCAGAGAATGGAGGAGACAAGTTTGGTTTGTGGTTATCGAATTGATATAGATGTCATGGGTTAATACAGATGGTGGTCGTGATGGTGACTTAAAGTAAGGAAGAGATGGAGTTGTTGTTAATGGAGCACTGAGAAGGAAGAACTCAAGCTTGGAGTTGGGATTAAAGTCAGTTAGACTCGGGTGAGTTTGTTGTCAGTGAAGCTCGGCAGTTGTTGTGCCTGGATGGGTAACGGAGGTGTGCTATAAGTGAAGATAGTAGTTGGATCGGTGGTTGATGAAGATGGAAGAAATAAACATGCAGGAAATGATGTTCAGGGTCGAGAATCAGGGAAGGAAGGATATATTGGTTTACGAGAATGATGACTGCTGTCAATGAAGAGAGCTGAGCTTGATAATGGTTATGAAATGTGTTGAGAATAGTTGGCTAGTGATTGCATGATGAGAAACAATGGTGGTCATTGGTATTCGTTTTGTGGATGTAGACAATGGGAGAGGTACATGAGTTATGAATTAATGGAGATGGAAGGAGACTGGAATGAGCTGTGATCGAGAGGCTCTGTAAGGAGAGGTTTCTCTTGATGGAGTTTTGGTGCTGCTATACAACCAAGAATGGAGTGACATGGTGACGGCAACTGGGAATGATGTTCGTAAGTTGATGATGGCTGAGACGAGAAGCTGATGGAAGGTGTTGGCAGTGATAGATGAAGTTGCGGAGAGAAAGAAGGAGCAGCGTATGGACGGAGGAGTTGGTTGCTGCTCTTTCCTACAATCTATGACGACGGAAAAGCTTGATTTAATGTCAGTGGAGCTCGAGAAGATGGAAAGCTTTCCAGAGAACGAGTCTGAAGTTGGGCAGTGGTTGAATGACGATGGAGTTGGCAGTGACGAAGGTGTTGATTTTGTTGATCTTGGTCGAGAATGAAGTGAATAATGGCATTGGATGCTACCGTTGAGTAAGTGGAGATAGTCGAAGTGATTGGCAGAGATATACGGACGGGAAGTCCCGGACGTAAGTTGAGAAGAAAAATATCAAAACATCCAGGAGAAGTTTCGTATGGGATATCCAATCCGTAATGAAAGAAGCAAAATAGGCTGTCAGTTTCGGAAAACTGACAGGCCAAATGAAGTTGAGTGTTTTGGATTTGGGCTGGGCTTCACTGTTCATGACCGAGCCCATGAAGATGTTGGACGTGGGTTTGGTTAATTCACACGATTTTAGCTAGGTTTTGGTGGAATTTCGGCTAGTTTTTGCAACCCGTTGACACGGGATTTGGCGCACTGGCACTTCTACAATTTGAAGACTATAAAAGAAACACTTCTTAACTTAAATTTGATATCTCTCTACATCTTATACTATACTTTGTTCTTCATAAAATATTTTAGGGTTTACCCCTTTAGGGGGAAACCGGGTAATTGTGTATTCATGAGAGGCTAAACTTTGTTGATTGAGGATGAATTCAATGTTCTAGCGTGAAGCTCTATTATTATACAAGTTTTTTCGGAGTTTTAATCATCTTATCGTTTGTCTTTACCATATTTGATCTTTATGAGTGATTCTTAGATTGATTTGGGATGCATACTAGATTAGTCTATTAATTGTTCTATTGCTAGTATTGGGTTAGGAGATAAGTAATCATCGAATAATTCATTCACAAGTAGAAATCGCGAGACCTTTGCAGAGGGATTATGTGGAGCAATTGCGAGTGAAGATAACACCAGCAAGTGGACCTTGAGCTGAGAGTTTAAATACTGGGATCAACCTAATTCACAAATCCTAAAGCGTTCGGTTGGATTACACCTTGAGTGAGATGCTACTTGGTGGTTCGTAGAATAGAATCTGATATTGGAGAGCTTCTGTATCCGTGGTAAAAGGAGTTTTGTGGATAACACTGATCTAGCTGTTATTCTACGGTTGGTGATGAATGGTTCTAACAAAGATAGATAAGTATACTATGCAAGTCATCGCTTGGTAACAGCGAAAGATTCCTTGATCATCTTTTTCTTTTATTTGTTATTCTTTTTATTTTACTTTAAAACAATCCCCCTTTGTTTTATCTTATTTTGTTATTTAAATAACATATCAATTACACGCTCTCTGTGGGAACGATCTCTTACTACCGCTATATTATCAGTTAATTAGTGGGAAATATCTTAATTAATTTGTTGTGGTTACGACACGCATCAAATTTTGGCGTCGTTGCTGGGGAGCGGTTGCTAATTGATTTCTTATTTGTTTAGCTTTGTTTTTATTTTTGTTTTGATTTTCTATTTCTTGTGAGTCGTCATGTTTCCTTACGGAAATAACATGTACGTAGCACAAGACCAATCAACATATGATAGTGGTAATCAATATGGATTTCAATCTCATTCTTATAACAACTACCAACCATCATATGGGTATAATCAAAACCAATCTTTTGGCTATGATAAATATCCCACGGAACCTTATGGATATTCTCATACATGTCAACAACCTTATGACGGGCATGTAAGTGAACAATCGAGAGGATGGAAGGATAGTTATGTTTCTGATCAATTGTTTTCTAGTAATGTGCAGATGACAGAGAGTTTTAAACTCAAAACTTATGATAGTGTAACCAAACCCGCTCATATTGCTCATATTTCACTCATTCAAAGGGAAGAGTTGCGGTCTAGGTATTCTATTGTGAGTGATGATAGAAAACGTGTAAATATCAGAAAACTTTATAAGAGATACAATCAACTGGAAGAAGATGGAGCATCAGTGGTGACTCTTCAAGAAATTGAAAGGGCCATAAAAATGGAATTCCAGTATCGTTGGGATAGAGAAGATTATGTGGTTAACGAAGATTCTGATGAAGATGAGCAACTTTTAGAAAGTTCATGCAATAATGGTAAAGTTATTCCATATCCAGATCATAATAACGATCACTCTCCTATTCAAAAGGAGGAGAATGGATATGACATAACTGTTGTTATAAATGGTGTAACGTACTCAAACAATGATTTTAAGATGTGCACCAATGAACTAGACTTCCTAAGAGATGATTCCGATTCCGATGGTGAAATTGTTGAAGAAATGAAGATTAAGAATGAAAACAAATTGATTGAAGTTGTGGAAGAGCCAATTTAGCTTGTCAAAGAATATAATGATGCTAAGATTTTGGTTGAAGCAGAAATTAAAAGTTCGATAGAGAACCACGATATGCTTAAGGTAGATAATTCAATAGAGATAAATGATGAGGATCCGAAACAAGGTTTGTCTAATCCTTTGCATAATTTTACATCTATTCATCCTTTCCATCCAAGTGAAGTAGATTCTCAAAGAGTTTTTAACCCGACTTTTAGGAAAATACCTCACTTAGGATTGGAGTTGTGTGCTTCTAAAGTTTTAACGGATTATTTTGCTTCTAAGTATCTACCACTTGATATGTTTGATTCAAATAGTTTGCAGGTTCGCCATGCTGAAGAACCTTTTGAAGTTCCCGAATTCTATGTTCTCTATCCACTTTCGAGTGTAGAAAGGACTAAGTGTGGGGGAAACTTCAATAAAACGATAGCTTCAATATTTATGTTTTGTGATAATGTTTTCATGAAGCTGTTATTAGAATTGCAAATTATTTTCTGGGAGGAGTAACAGATTTTCAAATTGTTGGTATATGGACGATAACAAAAGAGTCGGGCTGACGACTTTAAACCAAGCGCTAAATGGGAGGCAACCCATAGGTTTTGTATCTTAAACCCTTTTATTTTTTGTTTTTGTTGTTTTCATATCATATTTGCATCCCCCCATGTTTAATTTCATTGAGTCCATAATCTATCTTAGAAGAGAATTATGACGAATAACTTTTCGTCAGAAAAATTCAGACTGCACGTAGTTCAGTCCAGTGACCATAACTGTCAGACCGTTTATTGAAACATTGTGACTTTTTTTCACTGTGTAGAAAACACGTAGATGAACAACTTTTGTGAAATGGAGTTTTTCCAAATTCCTTACCAATTTGCACATTTTTTGCGTTTTATCTGCTGTTACGTCAGAATTCAGAACTTTCGGTTTTACACATTGAGGACAATGTGAAGTTTAAGTGTGGGGGAGTCTTTTGCATATAGGGTTTTTAGCCTTTTTTGAGTCAAAATTTTCAATTTATTTGTATATATTTGAATAAAACCTCCAACTTGTAGAGATTTTAGAGTCACTAGCATACTTCTAGGTATGTTTACATAGAGATTTTGACCGACATAACTGAACTTGGAAGTGTTAGGGAACTACATTCGGATTTCTTACGAAGTGGGGTGTTAAATAATGGATTTAATCATGCCGGTGATGCAAATTAGGAGCAGGGATAAATGCATTATTAGAGTTGCTGATCAATCATTAGTGGAGACTACCTATTTTCATATCAACTGAGGCACCAGACCAAATTTTATTTGTAGCTGACTAAAGAGCTTTCTTTTGAGTGTGTGTCACCGTACGTTAATTCCGGGTAGAATGGTGAGCTACCCAACTTCACACCATTTTCAGCACTATTTTCGATATCTTGAGTGCTAATTTTGTCAATCATGAGGATGACGTCTATAGACGAAAACCACCTTCTTGTAGTTTGATTTGCAGTTAGCACCATTCTCTCTCTCTCGCCAACAACATGTCCATAGAAACACATCATCATCAATAAGGGAGCGACATCAAAATCTACAAGGAAAGTTGAAGACGTTTGAGGTTTACAAGCAACAATACAAGGAAGAGCGAAATTTCATATTCAAGTACAACAACATATACATGAGCAGATTTTTATAGACATGTTGAAGACTTACAATACAAGGAGCGGAATTCTATATCTAAGTATGAAGACTTATTTACAAGAGCGAAGAAAATCAAAAGATAAGAGTTATTGAAGTTTATGATACAAAGACAATACAAGTTGTGAAGATTCAAGTGGTAAAGTGCTTCTTTTATGGCCATGTTAATATTTAATATTTTATTGTTTTAGTTGCAATCTCTTTTTAAAAAAAAATATATACAAAAAAAAAATACAATATACAAAAAAAATAAAAAAGGAAGAAAAAAAATATACAAAGAGATTTGCATTTAGGTGGTTATTTTTTCAATGAAGAAAAATATATAAAGAAGTTTCAATCAACAAAGAAATTGAGGAAAAGAGTTACAATTGTCGAAGTTCTACAAAATTCAAGAGTTTATCATCAACAATTGAAGACCGAAGACCAAGAAGATGAAGAAGACGAGCCGAAGGAATACATTTCTATTGGATGCTGTGAGAGTGGTGCTTTCATCATTTCAATCGGATGTGAAGGTGGTAAGTACTCTCATCCTTGCTATAGTGGTTGATTTCCTTTCTTAGAGATCATCAGAAAAATATTTTTGTTTTCCACGATTTTGTGGAGTCTCCAGAAATAATTCGGAAGGTTACCTTCCCACCATTCACCATGTGTAGGATTCTCTCTTCATTCCTACCTGCAAACATGTGAGACCCATAAAAAAGCCGTATTATTGAGTGCAATTGTCATAAAATCATTTTAAGTGAGGCAGAAGTCGAGGTGAAATGCTTATTGGTGGCTCTCAAACACGCGTTCTCTCATTATGGTATTATGGTGTGGTTATTTCTCACTCAAGATTTAAGAATGAATATGCTCTTTGGTATTTCTAACTTCTTATTACTAGCATGCAGAAACTTTATGTCCTCATAGCTCTTTGGATGCTTGGGACGCTGGAACGCTTTGAAGTTGGAGTAGGTTTTGTGGGTATATCTCTCGTAAGCCCTCACGAGACTATAACTCTTCCACTAGGGACACCTAGGGGTTTAAAGGCATGTTATTCATGCTAAGAGTAACCATATCCTCGGCGACATGGAGTTGTTGTATTTTAGATAGTTTGCTCGAGGACTAGCAAAATCCAAGTGTGGGGGAATTTGTTAAGTGCATATTTTGTATATATTTAGTGTCGAATCCATGCTAGTAATTGCTATATATTCTTGCGAATTATTGTATATTACGTTTGTTTTCTTGTATTTGTCTTCCATTAGGTGAATCATCCGAAAAGAAGTGAAAAGAGCTACAAAGTGAAGTCTACAATTAGAGAAAGGCCAAATACCAAGTGGAACTCATTAAAATATAAGAGTCCTTTATATCTTTTCGACGAGGACGAAAAGGCGAAGCTAAGGGCGAAAGAACGGGGTCAATCCGACTTTGTATGAAGAAGTTATGGCGGAAAAGAGAAGTTAACCTTGTCGGTTCTCCAAAACTGACAGTTAAACTGGAGGTGTTAAAGGAAGTTACTGGAACTACTAGGGGGCAGCCAAGTCCAAATTTAGACTGTCAGTTCTCCAAGACTGACAGTTGAAGGGCATTTGTTAAAGGCACCAGGAGGATTACTACGGGGTGGCCATCATCTTCTTCTCCAACTCTAACCGAGAGTCAAAAAGGTGAGTTTGATAGAATATCTTCCACACTGAATTGTGGAGATTTATGGCTTATATTTATATGAAAACAAATTACAATATTCAAAGCATAGAGATAGGGAATACAGGTTAGATCCTAGTATTTAGTCGGAGTAACAGTTGTAGACTTGACCAAGTACTCGCTTTTTTAAAGGGCCAACTAAGTTGACACAGCCGATGTAGACTCATTCGTAAGCTGTTGATGACTTGTGTTGACACCTTCCCTCAAGTTGAACCGGAGTTGGCGAATGTTCAACTTGTCTCTAATGAGCTGAAAACGTAGTGATGACAGACCTTTCGTGAAGATGTCCGCTAGCTGATCTTTGGTGCAAATGAACTTAACAATGAGCTGTTTACTAGCCACCCTTTCACGCACAAAATGGTAATCTATCTCTATATGCTTCGTCCGCGCATGGAAAATAGGATTAGCAGCAGATAGGTTGCGCCTAAATTGTCACACCAGATGGTGGGAGATGGAACACAAATACCTAATTCCTTAAGCAAGGACTGGATCCAAATGACCTCAGAAGTTGCAATTGCTACTCCACGATATTCAGCCTCAGTTGATGACTTTGAGACCGTTTTCTGCTTCCGTGCACTCCATGAGATGAGATTGCCACCGAAGTAAATGCAATACCCGCTAGTAGACCGTCGATCATCTAAATTTCCAGCCCAATCAGCATCGGAGTAGGCATGAAGCGAGTAGTCCAGCTGCGGCTTAATAAACAACCCGTAGTCAATTGTATATTTCAGATATCTTAAAATGCGTTTTACGACTTCCCAATGTTCTACATATGGCTCATGCATGTACTGACATGCTTTATTAACCGCAATTGATATATCTGGCCTGGTGATGTGCAAGTATTGCAAGGCACCTACTACACTTCTGTATAGTGTAGGATCTTCAAACTTTGCACTACCCAACTTCTGGAGACGAGTGTTAGCCGCCAACGGTGTTGAGACCGGTTTGATTCCTTCGAGCTTGGTTTTGCGCAGCAAGTCAGAGACATATTTCCGTTGGGTGAGCACTAAATTATGTCCCTGACGAAGTACTTCGATGCCAAGGAAATATGATAGTTCACCCATATCTTTAACTGCAAAGGCACTACCCATGTCAGAAACAAGTTGGTTAATTACCTTCGAGTCAGAGCCTGTGACTATGATGTCGTCAACATAGACTAAGACATAGACGGTGAACTTGCTAGTTTTCTGCACAAACAACGAAGAATCAGCCACTGAAGCAGTAAAGCCAAGTTGCAGAAGATGATTGCTTAGCTTTGAAAACCAAGCACGGGGTGCTTGTTTCAGTCCATATAAGGACTTGTGCAATTTGCACACATGATTAGGGTAACTAGGATCTACATAGCCAGCTGGTTGCTTCATGTAGACCTCTTCCTCCAAAACTCCATGTAGAAAAGCATTTTCCACATCCAGTTGACGTAAACTCCAGCCATTCATCAAAGCAATGGAAAGTACAAGCCTGATAGTACAGGGCTTTATTACTGGAGAAAATGTTTCATCATAATCAATGCCCTCGTGTTGGTTAAAACCCTTCGCTACTAGCCGAGCCTTATGCTTCTCTATACTGCCATCAGGTTTCCTTTTTATGCGAAAAACCCACTTCGAGCCAACTACATTCATGCCATCTTCAAATTTCACCAAAGAATAGGTACCATTACTGATCAGCCCATTGATCTGTACATCCATAGCGTCTCTCCATTCTGGAATCTTACAAGCCTGCGAATAGCAAGTAGGTTCCATAAACTCCTCATCTCGTAAAGGATGCTTAGTGGTTGTTAGACACAGCTTCTGTATCGGTTTTGTGATGCCATCACGCGCACGAGTTATCATTGTATGTGTAGGTACCGGTTCAGTTTGCTGCGTCTGAGCAGAAACTGTCGCTGATGTTGTCATCGCAACGTCAGGAATTACAAGTGAAGAACTGGAAGGCTGCCCCGATGAAACTGATGTAGACGCTGCTGGAGAGTGCTGTTGTTCAGTACTTGCAGTTTGCTGTGGTGAATTTATAGTTGCTGCTGCAGGTGACAGTGGCTGACTATCTGCTGCTGGAGTAATCGGAGGTTGTAGCGGTAATGTATCTTGCCGTCTGAAAACCGGAGAAGCTAGTATAGACGTACTTGTACAAGTATGGTGCTGACAAAGCTCAGGAGCAGGTTGCTGAGGAGGAGAGAATGGGAATGAAGATTCTTCGAACCTGACATGACGTGATATATACTCTCTATTTGTAGGCTGATGTAGACACACATAACCTTTGTGCGCAGGACTATATCCTATAAAAACGCATGGTAAAGACCTTGGTTCAAGCTTGTTGGAATTATATGGACGCAGACATGGATACGCTAGACAACCAAAGACACGCAAATATTTATAATCTGGCACCTTATTAAATAGGATTTCAAGAGGAGTTTTAGATTCAGTAGCAGACTTAGGAATTCTATTAATGAGATATGATGCAGTGGTAAACGCCTCAGACCAAAATTCTTTAGGCATATGCGCCTGAAATAAGAGAGCTAAGCCACTCTCAGTAACATGCCTTATTCTTCTTTCTGCTAGACCATTTTGCGCAGACGTATGGGGACAGGAAAATCGATGCTGAACACCACAATTGTTTAAATGAGACGTAAACTTTTTATACTCAAGAGCATTATCCGACTGGAAAACTTGTATTTTTTGACCTGTTAAATTTTCAACTTGTTTTTGAAATTGAATAAAGGTTGCCAAAGCATCAGAACGATTCACTAAAGGAAATACCCATGTGTAATGAGAAAAGGCATCCATAAATAACAAGTAATATCGAAAACCATGTCTAGACAAATGAGGTGACACCCAAATATCACTCACAATTAAACTGAGAGGTTTATCAAACACAGTTGAACTACGAGAAAATGGAAGTTTCTTGCTCTTGCTTATGTGACAAGAGTGACAAAAATCAAACTTCTTATTGATAACAGGAAGGGAAAAGCTATTGATTATTTTTGAGACTGTGGAGAGCATTGGGTGACCCAAACGTTGGTGCCACACCGGTAAGCTGGCAGATAGAAATGTCTTAGGAGATTCTGTTTGATTGATGCCACCTACCCCATCGAAGATGTAGAGCCCATTCTCATTCCTCCCCTTTAGCAGTGTTGCCCCTGTGAACTTGTCCTTCACAACAAAAAAATTTGTGTGAAACTCAAAACAAACATTGTTATCTTTACAAAATTGGTGAACCGATAGCAGATTTGTTTTGATTGTAGGAACATGATATATATTATTCAACAGGAAACACCGTGTATTATGAGTAAAGGTGGCGTTACCAATGTTAGCAATCTGCAAGCCATTACCATTACCAACCCTCACTTGATCAGTTCCTTCATATTCGTGTGGAATGCAAAGATTTTGAACATCAGCAGTCAAGTGGTGAGTCGCACCAGTGTCAGTCATCACCCATCACTCATTGGAACCTCCAGGCAAGGCAATATACGCTCTAGGAGGTTGTTGCTGGTTCATATTTCCTCTTTCATAGCGCCACCAACAACGTTCAGCAGTATGATTACGTTTCTTACAAATCTGGCAGATCAACTCTCCCAGTGCATTGTTCCGTGGTGACTGTGGCTGACGGCGGTTGTTGTTATTGTTTGGTGGAGGTGTTCCTCTGGATTGATAGTTGAACCCTCGTGGTGCATTCTTGTTCGCAGAAGCCGAGCTGGAAGAGGCAATATTTGCTAGAGGTTGTTGTATCTGAGAGAGCTGATGTTCAAGACGCATCTCAAAAGTGAGAAGATGAGTGTTGAACGTTTGAATATCCATTGCATCAGCAGTACTTAGGGCAGTGACAATCGGGTCATACGCCTGATTTAACCCATTGCAAATGGATTGTTTCATCTCATTAGGGGGCACGGTGTATCCAGTTGCTGCAAGCTGATCAAACAAACGCTTAGCTTCATTCAAATATGCTTTCAAAGTCTTATTACCTTTATTCAAGTTGTGCAGCTGTTTTTTTAGATTCATCTGGTGAGCAAAAGTTTTTGGTGCAAACTCCGACTCCAGGGTATCCCATATCTCTTTCGCAGTATCGAGTTTTGCAACAACGCTGAGCACTTCCGGTGTCAAAGTTGAATTCAACCATCCAACTATAAGAGAGTCCTGAGCTTCATGAGCTGTAAAAGCAGGATTGATATCTTCACTGTCTGGCAGTGTTCTTGCTGGTGTTTCTTTAGATCCATCAATAAACCCGGTGAGCTCATAGCCTTTTAGAATAGGCTTGAACTGAGCTTTCCATAAGATGTGATTTGTTTCTGTGTGTTTCAATGTAACTAAGTGATGGATTTGAACCTGGCGTAGAGCATTAGTTGCATCTGCCATTTGATTTGTTTGGTGTGCTGTTGATAGATTAGGGTTTGATTGAGTTTTTTTTTTTTGAGTTGTTGCTGCGGAAGCTGAGCTTGGATCGAACAAACTGATACCAAGTCAAAAAGGTGAGTTTGATAGAATATCTTCCACACTGAATTGTGGAGATTTATGGCTTATATTTATATGAAAACAAATTACAATATTCAAAGCATAGAGATAGGGAATACAGGTTAGATCCTAGTATTTAGTCGGAGTAACAGTTGTAGACTTGACCAAGTACTCGCTTCTTTAAAGGGCCAACTAAGTTGACACAGCCGATGTAGACTCATTCGTAAGCTGTTGATGACTTGTGTTGACACCGAGAATACCCGACCGGCTGCTGATCACGATGGTGATTCTCGGTGGTTTACTGTTCATGTAATTTGAGTTTGGTCATTGTGACTGATGAAGATCAGTGGTGGACCTGGTGGTTAATGAGGTGGATAAGAGTTAGAGAACAGCGGGAGTTAAACACCTCATCGTTCTCGGCTGTACGACGACTTGGAAGAGAAATAAAGGTGATGTGATATTATCTCAGTGATACTGTGATGACGAGCAGGAGCTGGAAGAGAATGGAGGAGACAAGTTTGGTTTGTGGTTATCGAATTGATATAGATGTCATGGGTTAATACAGATGGTGGTCGTGATGGTGACTGAAAATAAGGAAGATATGGAATTGTTGTTAATGGAACACTGAGAAGGAAGAACTCAAGCTTGGAGTTGGGATTAAAGTCAGTTAGACTCGGGTGAGTTTGCTGTCAGTGAAGCTCGGCAGTTGTTGTGCCTGGATGGGTAACGGAGGTGTGCTATAAGTGAAGATAGTAGTTGGATCGGTGGTTGATGAAGATGGAAGAAATAAACATGCAGGAAATGATGTTCAGGGTCGAGAATCAGGGAAGGAAGGATATATTGGTTTACGAGAATGATGACTGCTGTCAATGAAGAGAGCTGAGCTTGATAATGGTTATGAAATGTGTTGAGAATAGTTGGCTGGTGATTGCATGATGAGAAACAATGGTGGTCATTGGTATTCGTTTTGTGGATATAGACAATGGGAGAGGTACATGAGTTATGAATTAATGGAGATGGAAGGAGACTGGAATGAGCTGTGATCGAGAGGCTCTGTAAGGAGAGGTTTCTCTTGATGGAGTATTGATGCTGCTATACAGCCAAGAATGGAGTGACATGGTGACGGCAACTGGGAATGATGTTCGTAAGTTGATGTTGGCTGAGATGAGAAGCTGATGGAAGGTGTTGGCAGTGAAAGATGAAGTTTCGGAGAGAAAGAAGGAGCAGCGTATGGACGGAGGAGTTGGTTGCTGCTCTTTCCTACAATCTATGACGACGGAAAAGCTTGATTTAATGTCAGTGGAGCTCGAGAAGATGGAAAGCTTGCCAGAGAACGAGTCTGAAGTTGGGCAGTGGTTGAATGACGATGGAGTTGGCAGTGACGAAGGAGTTGATTTTGTTGATCTTGGTCGGGAATGAAGTGAATAATGGCATTGGCTGCTGTCGTTGAGTAAGTGGAGATAGTCGAAGTGATTGGAAGAGATATATGGACGGGAAGTCCCGAACGTTAGTTGAGAAGAAAAATATCAAAACATCCAGGAGAAGTTTCGTATGGGATATCCCATCCGTAATGAAAGAAGCAAAATAGGCTGTCAGTTTCGGAAAACTGACAGGCCAAATGAAGTTGAGTATTTTGGATTTGGGCTGGGCTTCACTGTTCATGACCGAGCCCATGAAGTTGTTGGACGTGGGTTTGGTTAATTCACACGATTTTGGCTATGTTTTTGTGTGATTTTGTCTAGTTTTGGCAACCGGTTGACACGGGATTTGGCGCACGGGCACTTCTACAATTTGAAGAATATAAAAGAAACACTTCTTAACTTAAATCTGATATCTCTCTACATCTCATATTATACTTTGTTCTTCATAAAATATTTCAGGGTTTACCCCTTTAGGGGGAAACCGGGTAATTGTGTATTCATGAGAGGCTAAACTTTGTTGATTGAGGATGAATTCAATATTCTAGCGTGAAGCTCTATTATTATACAAGTTTGTTCGGAGTTTTAATCATCTTATCGTTTGTCTTTACCATATTTGATCTTTATGAGTGATTCTTAGATTGATTTGGGATGCATACTAGATTAGTCTATTAATTGTTCTATTGCTAGTATTGGATTAAGAGATAAGTAATCGTCGAATAATTCATACACAAGTAGAAATCGCGAGACCTTGCATAGGGATTCTGTGGAGCAATTGCGAGTGAAGATAACACCAGCAAGTGGACCTTGAGCTAAGAGTTTAACTACTGTGATCAACCTAATTCACAAATCCTAAAGCGTTCGATTGGATTACACCTTGAGTGAGCTACTACTTGGTGGTTCGTTGAATAAAATATGATATTGGAGAGCTTCCGTATCCGTGGTAAAAGGAGTTTTGGGGATAACACTGAGCTAGTTGTTATTCTACGGTTGGTGATGAATGGTTCTAACGAAGATAGATAAGTATACTATGCAAGTCATCGCTTGGTAACGGCGAAGGATTCCTTGATCATCTCTTTCTTTTATTTGTTATTCTTTTTATTTTACTTTAAAACAATCCCCCTTTGTTTTATCTTATTTTGCTATTTAAATAACATATCAATTACACGCTCTCTGTGGGAACGATCTCTTACTACCGCTATATTACCAGTTAATTAGTGGGAAATATCTTAATTAATTTGTTGTGGTTACGACACGCATCAAGCACGCTTCCTCAACTCCTGCAAAGGCGCAAAGGAAAGATAATGCGCAAATTCCTGCTCAACACACAGAAGATGATCCAGAGACACCTGATTTTCCCTTCTCCATTGAGGAAGTTATTGAGCTTCTAGATGCCTGGGTTCAAGAAGGCACAATCAAACTACCTTATGTCAAGAAAGTGCCAACTGAAGAGGCTATGGAAAATCCTCGCTACTGTCGCTTCCATAGGTTTGTCAACCATCCCACAAGTGATTGCAGAACTTTGAATTGCATATTTAAAGAAAGGGTATATTAATTATATGTCCCTACTTTTCACTCCCAACAAATATATCCTTATGCAACAATAAATATGTCCCTCCTTTTTTATAACCTTATCCATTTAATATTAGATTACCTTAATACCCTCACTCATATAATATTTTTCTTTATTTCAAAATACAACAAATTTCTTCCTCTACCACTTCACCACCAACACTAGCACCACCACCACTAACATTCAACTACCATTCCACCACCACCACTATTCAAAAACCACCACCTACCAACCGCCACCACCACCAATATTCCACCACCACTCTTTCACCGCCACCATTACACCGCCACTAGTCCTCCACCACTAGTCTGTTGCCGCCGCCACCACAAGTTCGTCACCGCCACCACCGCCGCCGCCGCCACTGGTTCAAATATTTTTGTAGCAACAAAAAGTAGTTGATCCATTTCAGTTGGATCAAACAGTGGATGTTTATCCATTGCAGTTGGATCAACAGTAGAAGTTTATCCACTGCAGTTGGATCAACAATGGATGTTTATCCATGCTGATGGAAGAAATGCTACCACTTCATCAGCTGCAGTTTCAGATCCACCAACAAAAACATCAACAATAGAAGTTTATCTAGTTTATCTAAGAAAAAAGGATCAACAGTAGAAGTTGATCCAATTTTAGTGGATCAACAATGGAAGTTGATCCATGTAAAATTGGATCAATAATGATAGTTTATCCATGTAAAATGGAGTGAACTTGGCGTGAGTCGAACACGCATCATCTGACATGGAGTCAGTCATGCTACCATTGCACCACAAGTTCAACATTGGAACAAAGTTATATGATTTAAACTACAAAACATGAGTTCAAAGGATCAACAACAGTAGTTAATCCCATATAGATGGATCAACAACCATAGTTGATCCAATATCAGTACCTGCTTCAACCCAGATAACCACCATATTTCATTACCTGTAGCTTCATAAACACCAACAGCTCCAAGACCATCTTCAAAACCAATCTCAGTTGAATCAACAATGGATGTTTATCCATTTTAGTTGGATCAACAGTGGATGTTTATCCATTGCAGTTGGATCAACAACCATAGTTTATCCAAAATATATGGATCAACAACCATAGTTGATCCAAAAAATATAAATACCACCACCACCAAAAATTACAAAGAATCTCCACCACAAAAACCAGAACCAATTTCATTATTTTAACATCACCACCAAATCTCAAAAACAAAAACAATAAACAGATTCAAATACATACCTCCTCTACCACCGCCACCACTCCACCACCAGATCCATCCCTCTCTCTGAAATTTATCTGGTTTTGGTAGCAAGAGCTTTCTTGTATACCTCATTTATCTCCAATTTTGGGTGTAAGTAATCACCTTCTCGAAATATGTGTTCTCTGCAAGTGAAAAGCAGTAGTTATCAGTGACACGCGATATTCATTGATAGCAAAAAATACTTAAATGGCTTAAATGGCTTGATTCGAAAGAACCCAAATTAGTTGTCTATGTTAACTTTGGAAGTATCACTACAATGACATCTCAACAGCTTATCGAGTTTGCTTGGGGATTAGCTAATAGCAAACACCCTTTCTTATGGATAGTTCGATCAGATATTGTAAAAGGCGATACCACAACATTGCCACCGGAGTTTGAAGAAGAAACCAAAGAAAGAGGCTTGCTAGCTGGTTGGTGTCCAAAAGATAAAGTATTAAATCATCCGTCTGTAGGCGCATTTTTGACACACAATGGTTGGAACTCAACAATAGAGAGTATTTACGGTGGAGTTCCGGTGATTAGTTACCCATTTTTCTCTGAACAACATACGAACTGTAGGTACTCGTGCGTTGATTGGGGAATCGGAATGGAAATTGATCATAACGTGACTAGACATGAGGTTGAGAAGTCGGTGAAAGAACTACTGGAAGGAGAAAAATATGAATTCTGATGAACTAAAAAATGAATCGGTATCAGGTCTTGAGTTTTATATATCAGATCTGGAAAAAAAAAACGAATAAGAGATGAAGGTGATGGATACGGTGGTGAGCTCGTTTGTTTCTTCTCTGAAAGAGAAATATAAATATATAAAAACAATAGATGGTGATGATGGAGATGCTAATGGTGTTGGTTGCATTTGTTATGGCGGCGACGGAGATGAAGATGATGGTGGCGACGGCGATGAAAATGGTGGTGAGCTATGTTCGATATTTTTCTCAGGATGAGAAATAAAGAAGATAAGAAGAAGGTATATAAATATTGGGGTATATTTGGAAGTCCATAAATTATTGATGGGCCCCTGATGGGCTTTTAGATAAGGAGGGACAAAATTATTATGTGATAAGGATATTTGTATAGACCATCAAAAGTAAGGACAAAAGTTCAATTACCACTTAAAGAAAAGATCGAATCAGGAGAACTCAACTTAGGGACTAAAGGAGTGCATAGGGATCCTCTTCCAGTCAGGACCTTCACTCCCTCTGAACTACCTGTCAAAGAAGCGGTTCAATCCTTAATCGAACATGTCTGTGAATTTATATACTTATCAAGGGCTCAAAGAGAAGACATGTTCGCTGCACTAAATCATATTATATCAGTGAAGCATTTGTTGATTCAACAAGCATTTCCTGGGCTGCCCTCAATAACAGATGAAGAAATGTACGACTTGGGACTTCTCACCACGGTACATCTAAAGGGAAACGAGTTCAAACGAGCATTGATTGATGTCGGCACCGCTGTCAATGTTATCCCTCTAAAAACTCTCAGAGCTGCTAGTATCACACGACAAGAATCCATTCATGCTCCAGTAACAATCACAGATCATGAAGGAACACCCAGAGACGCTTATGGTCACATTACTCTCAAGGTGAACATAAACTCAGCCTGGACAGAAACAAAATTTTACATAATCCGAGAAGATCCAGGATATGATATGATTCTTGGATGTATATGGATTCACGCTGGAAAGGTAGTCCCAACACCTTCAACTTCAATTGCATATTTCTCCGTTGAAGAAAGCTCTGATTCGGGAGAGGAAATAGAAGATGCTCTGTTTGAATATATAAAGGAAGTCGAAGCCTTGATAGAGCTGACACAAAAGACTGAAGAGGATACAAATGCTTTCATCAAAAGGTTTCGCAATCAGTTAAGTCTTATTCCTCCTCATGTGTCCATATTCAGAGCACGGAAGGTCAATCCTAACAAATTCCAGGAAGGAGATTTAGTTCTCAAAGCAACTAAGCGTAATTCCAATTCTGCAAAGAATTCTAACTGGGAGGGACCCTTCATGATCTCTAAGTTTGTTGCTGGTGGATACTACAGATTAATCAACATGGATAGCAAGGAAGGTGTGGCCGTGATACACGATAATTAGATCAAGGCCTTTGACGTCTGAGGTTTTGGATATTTGGAGTATTGGGCGTTCAAGGCACAAAGTCCAAAATATTTGGCATTTAGAGTTTTTTTTTTTTTTTGTATTTCAATTCCTCCAAAATGTTTGCAATACTTGCATTCAGTAATTTAAATCCAGCAATTTATCAAAATTCAGTCTACTTAAAGAAAATCTCTATCAAATCCAAAGAAAATCCTCAACCATATACTCATCCAAAATCAATCAAAACCAGAAATAAAACCTCACATCTCTCAGAAGTTCAGAAGTTCAAGAGATTATGAAAAGAAATCAAAGAAAATCATCAAAGAAAGATTTTTTCTCTTTGGCATCCTTCAATACTTGTAAGGCCGCCTTCTACATATCCAGCTCTTTAGTCAGCCTGGCAATTTTGTCTTCCTTATCCATCACAACGTCATTGGGAAAGGGTATGTTATTTTCTCATGAATCCTTAATAACATTCATATTCTTGCGAAGCCACTTCATGTTGAAGCCAAGTCTCTCAGAATTCTCCAAGTTGAACTCCCAATCAACGAGTACATCTGGAGTCACGGTATTTCTATACCTAGTGCATATATAATTTACAACACACAAGATAACACTTACTTGCATTGTTAAAGAATAAGCACGCTTCGAGTCTCTAGTAACGACGATGTGACCAAATTTCTTCCATATTTTCTCGTACAAGTTGGCATATTGATCGCAGTCGTAAGCGTCAAAAATAATTTCACTTTCTTACTCAACAAAATATAAATGAAGTATAAAGTAAGGAAGAGTTCGTATCCACAGAGAGACGATTGTTGTTATCAAATTCTAGTTTCTTAGTAACCAAAAGGGGGGATTTCTGATTTTTGTAAAATAAAAGTAAAATAAAAGCAAAGTAAATAGTTGGAAGTAATTAATGAGAGAAAGATATTGGTCAAGGAATTCATCTTCAATCTTAAAAATGTGCTTGCATATATGATTAGAATTACAATTTAATCTCTTTTATTATCAAAAGACTAGAATATAAAGAGAGCAAGATAATCTGATAATTTCCTAAGTTCACCAACACACACATTAGAGCTGCATATGCGAATTCTACCTAAAGAATAACCTAATACCTTGCGCTAATTAAGTTCAATTCCTAGGAGCATTAAGTTTGGGAAATAGGCTAATCAATGCAATTGTCATACATTGCGCATGTCAATTCGGACTATGGTCAAACTCTACATATGATTATAATAGTGTATCACTACAAACTATAATCATATCATGCTACTTGTATTTGGGTTATCGCTTGATGAAAAACCCTAAAATAGCTATGGACAAGATGCAAGTTCAATTAATTGGTCACTTAACTAACCAAATATCTAAATCATATCACAATACATCAATCATGTGATTATTAAAAGCAGTAGAGATTTGAACGAAAACAAAGAGAGAAAACTAATACATAACTCAAGCACAAGTTTTAGAAATAGGACTACATCCTTAACAAATAGTATAAGATTTAGCTACTCATAGATATGGAGTTCATCATAATCAATAATCAAATAAATAAGATGAAAAATAAATACGAAAGAAAACCCTAGTCGCTGCTATCCTCCAGAGCTCCAAGAAGAAAATACATGATATGAAAGTTGTAGAAGTTTTTCTTTTTGTAGCTTTTCCTTCCAAAACTAGGTCTAGTCTTCAAAGTCCATCACCAAAAAGTCCACCAAGCCCATTAAACCCATATGTGAAAATAACCCAATAAAAATCTCTGCCAAAAATAGTCGCCAGAAAACTGGGTCACCACCGGAATTTGACCGGAATACGACACCGGTAAGTATCTCCGGTGAAAGAAAATTCACCGGTCAATAGTCAACTCAGTCAGGTCAACTAAGTCGAGCTAACTAGGATGACTCGGTTAAGTTGCCAGGCTTAAACGTTTGCTCTGGCCTGCACTTGTTGTACACTACCATTGTGCTCAACAACTTCTTGGCCAGCCATCTTGGATGTGCATAATGTTGCAATTCAGTGTAATCTTCACTGCTATTTCAGGAAAACATCAATTCCTAACATTTCAGCTCAATAGCAGCTGCATTACCACTTCAGTCGCCACTGTAATGCCCCTTCCAATAGCACCATACCAACACCTGCCTTAGCCCTTGAAACTGCAATCTTTAATCACACCCCGCCACCGCAACTTCACAATCAAACTACGCTCAACCATCTGCTCAGTTCCCGATTAATCGCTGCAAATGTAACTCCAAGCCATTCAAGCCCTAATCACAGCTCCATACCTGCCCTAATCATTCATCTAAGTATCCACCTGCAATATTACTAACAGTTCCTTCTCAAGCCAAAGTCACAGATTGCAAGTCAGCCTCAATCTGGTAACATAACTCCAGTTCTTCTCATTCAGATCCACCACCTGTAGCAACACAATCTTAACAACTGCACCTGCAACTTCTCAACTGCAACTCTTGCTTTCACTACAACAGCACAACCACAACAAACCATCTTTTGGAAACTACAAACTCCAGCCATTAATGAGCTCTCCCAGTGCACCTAATACATACATCTAATTCATAGCAAAAAAGCACAATATCAACACAACTGAGCTCTTACATCTCTGCATCCTCCATCACTTCAGCTCAATCTTCCATTTAGATTCAAATCCCATCTCAACAACCACTATCAACACCTGAAGCTTATGTTCACCTGCAATTTCTTCCCTACACTTCAACCATTAACAACAACAGAAACCCATTTCTACCACAACTGAAATGAACCATCAAAACCCATTAATTCTTCATTAGAAGCAAGCCATCTTCAACCTTCATTTGTACAAATCAATTCAACCCATTTTCTCCTGCATCTATCCATGACTTCAATCAATTTAGTCATACCCATCAAAACATATACTGAGATTTAATTCTTGGCAGCACAACAATCAATCTCAGATCCCCATCTCTTGAGTGAATCGACCCATATTAATCTCCACAACCATCAATAGATTCAAATCCACTGAATCATTGTACCAGCTGATGAACAAACCCCATCTCTGTAATTCTTTGCAAGAATCACAAATCAGTCTCAAACCCTTCCTTTTCTCTGAATTTCTCTCACTAATTCACCAGCAAACCTAATTCTTCCATCTGAATTTCAACTTCTCTTTACTGTGCTCTTCTTTGGAACTGTCTCTTGAAGTATCTCAGCAGCATCAACTTTTTCTCATATTTCATCAATTTCTCTCTTACAGCGGCCGCAATGGCTTCTCCTATGAGTTAGTGAGTGAATGATTGAAAGAAATCCTTTTCTCTCAATTTCAGATGTAGGTAATGATAAGAAATACTTCAGGCACCTAACAGATAAATATGGGCACCAAATTCATATACGGCTTGTCGATAATGCCAAACTGAAAAACTAATTCCTTTTTCAACTCAGCTGTCAGTTGCATGGAACTAATAGTTCATCCTTCACCTCCTTTGCTGCATAACTTTCGCCCGCTCCAAGTACAACTCACATGTGAATTGACCTTTCTGCCCTTGACACTCCAAATGAATGCTTTCCTTCCTTCTTTCGAGTTCTTCCACTAACAGCATCCGTCTCTTAATTCTCAGATTCACTTCTTCTCTTCAATGTCTCTTCATCACTAAATTTGTCATGCTTTTCAGACAAAATTCGCATCACTAAAGCCGACATACTTTTCAGACAGAGATGAAGAAATAAAAGCAAATAATGAGAAATAATTTCGCCTCCAACATCAATTGCTCATGAGATGAGACTTTTGCGTTGTTTCTTCTTATTTTGTTCCAAATGAATCCAAAGTAACTAAATACTCAAAAAAAAAACATAAGATACATAATTTACAAGAAAACTAACAGAGAAAGAATAAACAATATATAAAAATAAAAGTGTTTTAGACACCTATGAAATTCTCCCACACTTAGACTTTGTTAGTCCTCAAGCAAATCAAACAAAATAATTATAAAACATACATACAACTCTGTCTCGTCGAGGATACAGTCACTTTTAGCATAAATAACAAGCCTTTGAACCCCTAGGTGTTCCTAGTGGACGAGTTTTAGTCTCGTGAATGTTTACAAGAGGTCTACCTACAAAACCTATATTTTCAACTCCGTTTATTTGTGACAAATCAATGAACGAATCCAAAATGATTACAGGAGGAGGTACCTTGATGCAAATTCAATTCATATATAAGTAAATAAAGATCTAATTAGATAGTCAAACAAACCAGAATACTCGGAATCTGACTAACCACAATCACAATGAAAAGATTAAGAAGATGGATATAGAGGTAGATGTTTGCGAATGTTAACAAGTGATCGGTGTTTCCCATATCTGTCTGAAGGTCACCGCCAAAATGAACCTATGCATCCTATTGGATTGAGCTACTAGTCTGAATTCTAGTGTCAACACAACTGCCATATACAATGGAACCAGTGGTCAATAATCTTAATTCTACATCAACTCAACCGGCATATACAAGGGAACCAGGAGTCGACTTTATTAACCAATAAAATTTTTTTTTTCACTTTTTTTTTTAGACAGCATGATTAAATCTTTTGGATCCAAGCGCATGCTTCTTTTCAGCAGATTACATGATAGTTCTCTTGGATCCTGCATTCCACGCTTGTTTAGGCGACGGAGACAGGGAGAACACACACATATTGCTATCCAAGTGTCATTTTTATTCCGATTGGTCTAATTGGTCGGTCTTTTTTTTTTTTTAGCAACTCAATCACTCTATTTCATCCTAGCAGTAATAACAAGTCGATGTTTAGTGACCCACCAAAGCACTTAGAGAACAATAAATAAATATGGAAAAATAAAAATAGAAATATGGTGATATTCCGAGATATGGTAACAACTATCAATTTATTTGTAATTCCTGAGCTATGTCCGTCCTTTTAGTCAATTGGTTCCTCAACTCCTGCAATCAAAATGGTTCCATCCACTTATAGTGTCATCCTAAAGGCACAAGTTTCTAAATTTCGGAGTTCATAAAGCATAAATTTTTTTCTTAGTTTTTTTATTTTTCTGATTTATTTTTGTTTTTATTTTTTTACTAAAGGCATAAAACAAACTATACAAACATATAAATGCTCCCCCACACTTAAACTTTACATTGTCCTCAATGTAAAATTGAGTCATTCAGAATAAAGCTCAAGGTGGGAAATTCCGCAAATGATATGTAAAAACAAGAAAATAAAGATAAAATGCTTAAAGAATAAAAAGATAAAGGTAAATATACAAAACCGGTGGGTTGCCTCCCACTAAGCGCTTGGTTTAAAGTCGTCAGCCCGACTTGCTCCTTGTTTGCTAAGACTCATCCAGAGGGAGCACTTGCACAAGGTTAACTCCTTCCACGACTTCCGAAGAGAAGTCCTCACAATATGGTTTCAACCGGTGCCCATTCACTTTAAGTTCATTTCCTGTAGCTAAACTACGAATTTCAACTGCACCATGAGAAAACACATTAGTCACAACAAAAGGTCCAATCCAACGTGACCTTAATTTACTCGAAAATAATTGCAAACGAGAATTAAACAAAAGCACTTTCTGCCCAATGCAAAATTGTTTCTTTGTAATCATACTATCATGAAATACCTTCGTCTTTTCCTTGTAAATTCGTGAGCTTTCAAATGCATCATTGTGAATCTCTTCTAACTCTTGGAGTTTCAACTTCCTTTGCTTTCCAGCACCATCCAACTCCATATTGCATTGCTTAATAGCCCAAAACGCCTTATGCTCAATTTCAACGGGTAAGTGACAAGGTTTACCGTAAACAAGCCTAAAGGGAGACATCCCAATAGGTGTCTTGTATGCGGTTATATATGCCCACAAAGTATCATTGAGTCTCAAACTCCAATCTTTCCTTGTTGGATTCACCGTCTTTTCTAAAATGGATTTCACCTCTCGATTGGAAACCTCGGCTTGTCCATTTGTTTGTGGATGGTATGGTGTTGCAATCTTATGAGACACATTGTACTTCCTTAACAAGGTTTGCAAGATCCTGTTTTTGAAGTGTGAACCTCCATCACTAATTATAGCCTTTGGAATTCCAAACCTTGCAAAAATATTTGCTTGCACAAAATCTGAAACAACTTTAGAATCATTAGTTGGGGTGGCCTTAGCTTCCACCCATTTCGAGACATAATCAACAGCAAGCAAGATATAATAATTTCCACTAGAATTGACAAAAGGTCCCATAAAATCAATTCCCCATACATCAAAGACTTCAACAAATTAAATAATAGTTTGTGGCATTTGATTTCGGGCACCTAGATTGCCTGTTCTTTGGCACCTATCACATGTGGTACAAAATGCATGTGCATCCTTAAACAAAGTTGGCCAATAAAAACCACATTCTAGTACCTTGAGAGAGGTTCTCTTGCTCCCAAATTGTCCTCAACAAGCATAAGAGTGGCAAAAAGACAAGATAGAGTTAAATTCAGATTCGGGAACACACCTTCGTATTACTTGGTCACTATAATGTTTCCATAAGTATAGATCATCCCAGATGTATTGGTTTCCTAGCTTCTTCAGTTTGTCTCTCTCAGCACGACACAAATTCTTTGTGATTTGTTTAGACACTAAGTAATTAACAATATCAGCGTACCATGGTTCTCCAAAAGCAATTGAGAATAGTTGCTCATCCGGGAAACTTTCACGCAATGGGATAGTTTCCTTGTCCACAGCAAGACGGCTCAAGTGATCCGCAACGGTGTTCTCAATTCTTTTCTTGTCTTTGATTTCAATATCAAACTCTTGCAAGAGTAAAATCCATCGTATGAGCCTCGGTTTTGCTTCTTTCTTCATTAGCAAGTACCTAAGAGCTGCATGGTCAGAAAAGACAACAACTTTTGTACCAATTAGATAAGAGCAAAAATTTTCCAAAGCAAAAACAATATCTAACAACTCTTTTTCAGTGGTTGTGTACTTTTGTTGGGCCTTATTTAACGTTCTAGAAGCATAATAAATAGCATGAGGTATCTTCCCCACATGTTTCCCAAGCACCACACCAACCGCATAGTCACTTGCATCACACATGAGATCAAAAGGCTTGCTCTAATCTGGTGGTTTAATGATAGGGGCTGAAATCAAAAGTTCTTTCAAACGATTGAATGACGCCTCACACTTTTCATCAAAGTTAAAAACCACATATTTTTGCAATAAGTTGCAAAGTGGTGATGCTATCTTGGAAAAATCCTTGATGAATCTACGATAAAAACCTTCATGACCAAGAAAAGAACGTATCTCCCTCACCGTAGTGAGAGGGGTTAGAGCACGAATAAGGTCTATCTTAGATTTATCAATTTCCAAGCCTTTAGAAGATATAATATGGCCCAAAACTATGCCATGAGTTACCATGAAATGGCACTTCTCCCAATTCAGCACAAGGTTTGTTTCAACACATCGTTCAAGGATTAGTGACAAATTGTTCAAACAAAGGTCAAATGAATCACCAAAGACACTAAAGTCGTCCATGAAAACTTCGATTATGTTTTCAACATATTCTAAAAAGATACTTACCATACACCTTTGAAAGGTAGCTGGAGCATTGCATAAGCCAAAAGGCATCCTTCTATAAGCAAAAGTACCGAAAGGACAAGTGAATTGGTTTTCTCTTGATCCTCTGGCGCTATCACAATCTGATTATAACCTGAATATCCATCAAGAAAGCAATAATAAGAGTGTCCATCTAAACGTTCAAGCATTTGATCAATAAAAGGTAATGGAAAGTGATGTTTTCTAGTAGTGGCATTCAATTTTCTATAATCTATACAAACCCTCCAACCGTTTTGCACATGAGTTGGGACAAGTTCATTCTTATCATTCTCCACCAAGGTCACACCTGATTTATTTGGTACAACTTGTATCGGGCTTACCCACTTGCTATCGGATATGGGGTAGATAATACCCACTTCCAAAATCTTGAGTATCTCTTTTTTCACAACTTCCATCATTGGGGGGTTCAAACGACGTTGTGCTTCCCTTGTAGGATTTGCATCGTATTCCAAACGGATCTTGTGCATACAAACGACAGGGCTTATACCCTTGATATCAGCGATTGTCCATCCTATGGTCGTCTTGTACTTTATTAGCACCCTTAGAAGTTTTTGCTCTTGTAATTCACTAAGCTCGTTAGAAACAATCACAGGTAACTCTTCATTGTCACCCAAGTACAAGTACTTTAAGTGACTTGGAAGATATTTCAATTCTAACTTTGGAGATTTAACAATAGAAGGCACAAGTTTTTCATCATTGCAAGGTAAAGAAACATATGAAATATTCTTAAGTGCAGATTTTTTCGGTAATGAGTCAAGAGAACCAATGGTTTCCTTAATCTCATCACCGTACTCCAAACCGTTATCATTAGGTGTAGTGAGCACGGTTTCCAAAGAATCAGCGCCATTCAACTCAAACATTTGTTGCGCCAATGTGTCCATCACATCAATAGAGAAACAAGAGTGGACATCACTAGGATATCTCATCGTCTCGAAAATATTGAAACGTATTATTTCTCCATCAAACTCCATAGTCAGCGTTCTCTTGTCAACATCAATAATGGTTTTCGCCATTTTCATGAAGGGACGCCCAAGTAGCAATGGAAGAGACGAGTCTGGTGAACCTTCATCCATCTCTAAGACACAAAAATCTGCTGGAAATACTAGTTGATTAACCTGCACAAAAACATCCTCAATAATACCCATTGGGTAGACATTAGAGTGATCGGCTAATTGCAACACAATTCCATCCTTTTTAAGAGGACCAAGATCAAGTGAGTTATACATATATGCATGCATAATATTTACGGATGCACCTAAATCCAACATATCTTTATTAAATGTAGTATTACCAATTGTGACGAGAATGTCAAAGCTACCCGGGTCCTTGCATTTCAATGGGAGTTTGTGTTGTAAGATTGATGAAGCATTCTCCCCTACACTTAGAACTTAATTACCTTTGATCCTTTTCTTATTGGTAAACAAATCCTTCAACACATTTGCATACTTTGGAACTTGCTTTATAGCATCTATGAGTGGTATGTTCACATGGATCTTCTTGAGAACGTCTAAAATCTCTTTTTCTAGTGCCTCCTTCTTGGAATTTGAAAATCTGTGAGGAAAAGGTAAAGGAGGAACATAAGTAGAAACCGGAGTTTTAGAGTTAGGAATAGGTACCCCAGAAGTTTGGGGAGAATCCTCATTTTTCTCCTCCAAAGAAGGTTCCTTTGGTGTTTCCACCTTGCCTGAATCAGTAACTTCGGGTTGCAAAAGTTGTGTACCACTTCTCAACATAATAGCATTGACACCCTCCTTTGGGTTGATAGGTTGAGAAGGGAGTTTCCCACCAATTTTTGCCTTCACTTGGCTCAACTCAGTAGCCATGGAACCCACTTGGGTTTGCAACTCTTTAACCGTGCTCTCCGTTCTTTGCATAAAAGATTTCATCAACTCTTCCATACTTGACCCCTGATTTTGAGGTTAATGTTGTTGTTGAAATTGTTGTCGCGGCTGGAATTGTTGTTGTTGAGGTTGAAATCCACTCGAATTGTTGAACCGCTCCTTGCTTGTTCGCATAGCTAAAATTGGGGTGATCTCTCCATCCCGGATTGTAAGTGTTGGAATAAGGATCATACCGTCTTTGCTGATTTGGAAAGATCACGTTGTCTTCTTCATATCCTTGATGAGAATTTGATATCACCGCGGCTGCAACTTGTTGCATCATGGCTGTCATGTTACCCATTTGTTGACGAAGTTCTTCGACCTTGCTCACTTCATTGACTCTCCTAAGAAGCACATCCGAACCACGACTCAAAAATTGTTGGGAGTTTGCTTCCATGTTCTCAATCAACTCTCTAGCTTGTGCCACCATCTTTCTCACTAGTGCACCACCACCCGCAGCATCAATAAGATTCCTATCACTTGATTGGAGTCCTTCATAGAAGTATTGGATAATCATCGCGTCACTGAATTGGTGGTGAGGGAAGCTTGCCACCAATCTCTTGTATCGTTCCCAACAATCATATAAGGATTCTCCCACATTTTGGTTCATTTCGCAAATCTCCTTGCGAATTTGAGTAGCCTTTGATGCAGGAAAATATCTCTCTAGAAAGAGTTTCTTCAGCCTATTCCAAGTTGTGACACTTCCGGGAGGCAAATAGTATAGCTAATCCTTAGCACTATCCGCCAAAGAGAATCTAAAAACTTTCAACATTGCACCATCCGCTTCTATATCAGCTGGAAGCATGGCCGTGACAATGGTGTAGAAGTCCATATGATACTTGTTTGGGTATTCATTCACCATGCCATGGAAATTTGGCAATTCCCTAAGCAACCCCGGCTTGATCTCAAAATTAGAGTTTGTTTAAATATAACCCTGCTGTGTATCCAGCTTGTGAGAAGCCAAGTCCTTGAGTGTACGATTTGCATCACCCATTGCCTCTTCTTCTTCTTCTTCTTCAAAAGGTGGTTCTTGCTCAACCGGAACCTCTTGTTCTACAACTTCTTCTTCTACTTGCTGGAAAGTATCGTGTTCTACTTCCAAGTCATGTTCTTCTGTTGTGTCTTTCCTTGGTTGGAGTATTGTGCCTTTTCGAGTAGCTATCCCGCACCTTGGATAATTCCAATCTTTAGAAGCCAGGGATTAGTACCTGAAAAACAATTCTCGCAAAAAAGTAAGAAACAAGACAATAAACGAAAAGCAAGTATGCAAGCAGAAAAAATAATAAAAAGAAACTAAAAACTTAATAACAAGTTGAATGCCTCCCCGGCAACGGCGCCAAAATTTGATCGCAGTCGTAAGCGTCAAAAATAATTTCACTTTCTTACTCAACAAAATATAAATGAAGTATAAAGTAAGGAAGAGTTCGTATCCACAGAGATACGATTGTTGTTATCAAATTCTAGTTTCTTAGTAACCAAAATGGGGGATTTCTGATTTTTGTAAAATAAAAGTAAAATAAAAGCAAAGTAAATAGTTGGAAGTAATCAATGAGAGAAAGATATTGGTCAAGGAATTCATCTTCAATCTTAAACATGTGCATGCATATATGATTAGAATTACATTTAATCTCTTTTATTATCAAAAGCCTAAAATATCAAGAGAGCAAGATAATCTGATAATTTCCTAAGTTCACCAACACACACATTAGAGATGCATATGAGAATTATACCTAAAGAATAACCTAATGCCTTGCGCTAATTAAGTTCAATTCCTAGGAGCATTAAGTTTGGTAAATAGGCTAATCAATGCAATTGTCATACATTGCGCATGTCAATTCGGACAATGGTCAAACTATACATATGATTATAAGAGTGTATCACTACAAACTATAATCAAATCATGCTACTTGTATTTGGGTTATCGCTTGATGAAAAACCCTAAAATAGCTATGGACAAGATGCAAGTTCAATTAATTGGCCACTTAACTAACCAAATATCTAAATCCTATCACAATATATCAATCATGTGATTATTAAAAGCAGTAGAGATTTGAACGAAAACAAAGAGAGAAAACTAATACGTAACTCAAGCACAAGTTTTAGAAATAGGACTACATCCTTAACCAATAGTATAGGATTTAGCTACTCATATCTATGGAGTTCATCATAATCAATAATCATATAAAGAAGATGAAAAATAAATACGAAAGCAAACCCTAGTCGTATCCTCCAGAGCTCCAAGAAGAAAATACATGATATGAAAGTTGTAGAAGTTTTTCTTTTTGTAGATTTTCCTTCCAAAACTAGGTCTAGTCTTCAAAGTCCATCACCAAAAAGTCCACCAATCCATTAAACCCATATGTGAAAATAACCCAATAAAAATCTCTGCCAAAAATAGTCGCCGGAAAACTGGGTCACCACCGGAATTTGGCCGGAATCCGGCACCGGTAAGTATCTCCGGTGACAGAAAATTCACCGGTCAATAGTCAACTCAGTCAGGTCAACTAAGTCGAGCTAACTAGGATGACTCGGTTAAGTTGCCAGGCCTAAACGTTTGCTCTGGCCTGCACTTGTTGTACACTACCATTGTGCTCAACAGCTTCTTGGCCAGCCATCTTGGCTGTGCATAATGTTGCAATTCAGTGTAATCTTCACTGCTATTTCAGGACAACATCAATTCCTAACATTTCAGCTCAATAGCAGCTGCATTACCACTTCAATCGCCACTGTAATGCCCCTTCCAATAGCACCATACCAACACTGTCTTATCCCTTGAAACTGCAATCTTTAATCACACCCTGCCACTGCAACTTCACAATCAAACTACGCTCAACCATCTGCTCAGTTTCCAGTGTCGCTGCAAATGTAACTCCAAGCCATTTAAGCCCTAATCACAGCTCCATACCTGCCCTAATCATTCATCTAAGTATCCACCTGCAATATTACCAACAGTTCCTTCTCAATCCAAAGTCACAGATTGCAAGTCAGCCTCAATCTGGTAACATAACTCCAGTTCTTCTCATTCAGATCCACCACCTGTAGCAACACAATCTTAACAGCTGCACCTGTAACTTCTCAACTGCAACTCTTGCTTTCACTACAACAGCACAACCACAACAAACCATCTTTTGGCAACTACAAACTCCAGCCATTAATGAGATCTCCCAGTGCACCTAATACATACATCTAATTCATAGCAGCAAGCACAATATCAACACAACTGAGCTCTTACATCTCTGCATCCTCCATCACTTCAGCTCAATCTTCCATTTAGATTCAAATCCCATCTCAACAACCACTATCAACACCTGAAGCTTATGTTCACCTACAATTTCTTCCCTACACTTCAACCATTAACAACAACAGAAACCCATTTCTACCACAACTGAAATGAACCATCAAAACCCATTAATTCTTCACTAGAAGCAAGCCATCTTCATCCTTCATTTGTACAAATCAATTCAACCCATTTTCCCCTGCATCTATCCATGACTTCAATCAATTTAGTCATACCCATCAAAACATATACTGAGATTTAATTCTTGGCAGAACAACAATCAAACTCAGATCCCCATCTCTTGAGTGAATCGACCCATATTAATCTCCACAACCATCAACAGATTCAAATCCACTGAATCATTGTACCAGCTGATGAACAAACCCCATTTCTGTAATTCTTTGCTAGAATCACAAATCAGTCTCAAACCCTTCCTTTTCTCTGAATTTCTCTCATTGATTCACCAGCAAACCTAATTCTTCCATCTGAATTTCAACTTCTCTTTACTGTGCTCTTCTTTGGAACTGTCTCTTGAAATATCTCAGCAGCATCAACTTTTTCTCATCTTTCATCAATTTCTCTCTTACAACGGCCGAAATGTCTTCTCCTCTGAGTTAGTGAGTGAATGATTAAAAGAAATCCTTTTCTCTCAATTTCAGATGTAGGTAATGATAAGAAATAAACTTCAGGCACCCAACAGATAAATATGGGAACCAAATTCATATACGGCTTGTCGGTAATGCCAAACTGACAAACTAATTCCTTTTTCAACTCAGTTGTCAGTTGCAGGGAACTGAAAGTTCATCCTTCACCTCCTTTGCTGCATAAATTTCGCCCACTCCAAGTACAGATCACATGTGAATTGACCTTTCTTCCCTTGACACTCCAAATGAATGATTTCCTTCCTTCTTTCGAGTTCTTCCACCAACAGCATCCGTCTCTTAATTCTTAGATTCACTTCTTCTCTTCAATGTCTCTTCATCACTAAAGTTGTCATGCTTTTCAGACAAAATTCGCATCACTAAAGCCGACATACTTTTCAGACAGAGATGAAGAAATAAAATCAAATAATGAGAAATAATTTCTCCTCCAACATCAATTGCACATGTAGGAACAGAATCTCGCAACATTATTATGCTTGCAAATAATTAACGACGCAACAAATTATAGCTTGCGAAATTTTGGAGAGAAAAGACATCTTGCGAGCAAGGATGCGAAGACTCGCATGACATATTTTAGATCCGAAATTGCGGGACAACACAACTGTCATTTTTTATGTAAAATCATATAAATAGCCATTTAGGCATAAGAGAAAGGGAGGGGTTCTTTTGGAGAATAAATTTTGGAGAGACATTTGAAGTTAGAATTTTGTAAAGAGAGAGAGAGAGACTTATTTTCTTGATGATCTTATTCCCCAAAAATCTAGAGCTCCAAATATTCTTTAATGGAGTCTCAATTGTAAAATCATGTAATTACATACAATCACTAGTGAAGAACCATGGATGTAGATCACAATGATCGAACCATGTAAAAATCTTCGTGTCTCCTTTACAATTTTAGTACTTTAATCTTCATTCTCATATCAAATAAATGAGATCATCAAATCAAATTAATAGAATCTCATGAGGGTGTAGTTGTGGGATTTCCGGAAACTACATAATTGGCGCTAGAAACAGGGAATAACAAGGTTTCTGCGGTGAAATTCACGGAAGAAAACCAAGGTTTCAATTGAAGATTTCCATGTTCAGGGGAAAAAGTTACAGGCGGGGAGAAAATGGCAGAAGAAAAGAAAGAAAGGACGAAGAAAAGCTTGTTGCAACTGTTACCTCGTAGGAAAGAAAGCTAGCAGACCCAAAATCAGTTCACCAATAGATTATGAAACTATATATTGTACGATATATTTTCTTGCTAGAATGGTTGCGAGAATCAAACTCAATTGAAAAGTTATAATCCCAAAGTCAGTTTAACAAACTCGATTCGATTCTCAAATAATAAGTAGAATAGTTACGTGGACAACCATTTTTGCGATGAATGATAGCATGGCAGAGATAGTGGTGGTTGTACGCCATAAAGAAGAGTGCGGGTGAAGTAAAATCAAAGAGGGTAGTATCATTGGAAGTAAGACTGAGGATCTTGCTCGTGAAATTTGTCATACCTCGTGAAATATGAAAATAAGAGACAACAGTGAGACTTACTTGATCACTAGTTTATATGAAAGAGGAAGATATAGTGGTAAGTAGATGAAGATAGTATAGGACGAAAAAGTTTGAGATGATCAGAAGAACAAATGAAGAAATTTACTTCATAAATAAAACCAACTAATATCTTTACTTCGCAAATATTACTCTTTACAAATACTTATTTCGCAAACATATTCCTCACTAGCGTCCTCTTCGCAAACATTCAGTAAAAGTTGCATCAACAACCTACTTCGTGAAGTTTACTTGGTCAATTATATAGTGCGGAGATAAACCAAATTTAAACAAACAATTTTGTTAACGCAAACAAAAGAGCAATATCTAAAGCAGGAAGCAACGAAGAAAGTGAAAGGAATTTAGAATAGAAGCAAGCTAACTCCTGATTCCTTAACCAACGAGCAAAACCAACGAAGTCAGCCAACTCTTGGAGATATGAAGAAGATCCTAAGAGAATAACTCCGTTCTGGTACATTTTGGTGCGTACCAGCAGGGTCAAATTTTGCTAGAAAATAGCGATGAAGAAACGCAAGAGAAGAAGACGATCGATAACACTGCTCTTTGGAAACAAAGTGGAACTACAAATTTCACGTGTATGAACTGATTAGATGAAGATGAAGTTCAAATATAAACAATTATCTATAGCAGATGTCATACCAAAATAAAGAAATATTACTCACAAGACAATGATGCTGCGAAGAGGAAACTGACACTGCGAAGAGAACACATCTAAGCACTATGTGAAGAGAGCTAACAAGAATAATCAAAACTTCCGGCGAACAACTTCGCAAGAGAAAAACGTCGGGAGAAATAATAATAATACATGTTAAAATAATCAAAACTTCTTATGCAGGAAAAAGATCATCAAAGAGGTTCACAGGGGCGAGGTGCTCGTGGAAATTTGAGGAGTTATCAGTACAAAAAACATAGAAGCAACAAAAATATTTCGCAAGAGACAACAACAAGCCGCAAAAGATAAGTACCATTTCCTTGAATATTTTATTTACAAAAGACAAAAGATTTTTGATTTTATTTACCAAAAGCGATATACTCGCAAGATTTCTAAAATTTCTAAGATTTCAAAACATTTCAAAGATTTTTTTGGTGAAAAGCGATACAATCGCAAGATTCAAAAATGAATTCATCGCAGAAAAATTTCAAAGACTTCAAAGTTACAAAAAACATAGAAAATTAAATTTATATATTTCTATAGAACAGTTTTGATTTAAAGACGTGATATGAATACTTCTCATATTTCTTCAAGGATTGAAACAAAAAGGTAATCAGTATATTTGTTCGCAACGTATAACAAAACGTATTTTGAAAAACAAGAAAATAAAATGAGGCATTTCGCAACATGAAAAATTTGTGATGAGTTTTTACGAATAAAAACGATTTATTGCGATCAGCTTTCATTAAAGAAAGACGCAAACTGTGATCAGCTTTCAAAAAAGAAAGAAAGCCGCAGAAATTTTACACAGGCAAACCTTTGTGACGTACACCCTAGTTTGCGAAGCAACATTTCACAAGAGGAAAAGTCCTAAAGTACGTCATTTAAGGGGGTACCTATAAGCATGGCTCATGGGAAACGGAATACCACCACGGGGACATTACGGGGTACATAACCCAAAAGCGGGGTACCTATCCGGGTAAGACACCTTGGATTCTCAAACTAATCTTGCGATGTAACATGATTTAGGTTGGGCGACTAAGGCATACTGTCTTTCCCAAGAAGTGCAGAAAACGATCAAGGCGCCGAGGTACACGGTTGAGTCAAGAGTGCCGGATGGGTTTGAAGCACATCTGCCATTCTTGACAAGTCTTGGAAAATGATGCACTTGGCCCAAATTTACCCTATAGGGTGCAACCTCGTAACTATAAGCCCTATAGGAAAAAAGGATAAGAGGTTGCGAACAAAAGTTGGTTGTTGGAAAAACCGGATGGTAAGAGCTAACCTTGTATGGTCGATGTACTCTTCCTTGAAGGGGCAACCAAGGGGGAGATAAAGGGCAGCACCCTCCATTAGGGAGCTGATACGTGCTATAAGACGCAAATGTCACGAGGCTTTTTGTTCGCAAGAACATAAAGGCTTGTCATATTTGTGCAACAATCGTATTTCTGCGAGCTTTTTAAAAAAAAAAAACTCGTAGAACATAACAAAGAAGTTAAGATGAGATCAATGGGTTTTTGCATGAAAGTGTAAAGATGTCCTGCGATTTCATCGCAAGACGGCAATGTCATGGGGCTTTGTTCTCTCAAGAAAACTTAGGCCTGTCATATTCTCGCAGAAAATTCAAATAAAAATGGATAAGGAAAGATCAATGGGTCAATACATGCAAATGTAAAGACGTCCTGCGATTTTGTCGCAAAAAGAAAGAAACGTGGCTAAATAAGACCTTTAACTAGGAAGGCAAAATAAGACCACAAGAGAATACGCAAATAAACTTGTGAAGATGATTATATGTAAGCAAACAAGCTTGCGAACATATATACTGAAATGAAATTGAGATTATGCATCTTTAATATTTTAATTATATTATATCATGCGAGACTAATAGTGCAGGAATGG
Organism: Papaver bracteatum; assembly: GCA_023529315.1. Lineage (NCBI taxonomy): Eukaryota > Viridiplantae > Streptophyta > Magnoliopsida > Ranunculales > Papaveraceae > Papaver > Papaver bracteatum. Next base: position 182,048 of record JAJJWX010004327.1, on the reverse strand, counting down.
AAGCGATTTAAAGCTACATCAATTTTACCGCGGCAAAATGAGCTAAGTAACACAAACATTAGCTAATACATTGCAATAGAAAAGCATTCTCATCATACAAGCATCATACTCGCATCATAAAAGCATTGCATAAGCATTTCATGGCATAAACATCGCATACACATCTCATAAAAACATCATCACATAAGCATTATATTCGCACAAGTATTTTACATAACTTTACAGAATATTCAGAACTTCGCAAAAATATTCAGAAATTCGCAACACTATTCGAAACACTATTCACAGCACTATTAACAACACTATTCGCAGCACTATTTCAGGAACATTATTCATAATATCGCAGAATATTTCATAATTTCACAGAGAACTTTAGAAATTCGCAGAGAACTTTACAAATTCGCAGAATTACTCAGAATTTTAAAGAATGTGTCAGAATCTCGCAGAAGTATTCAGAAACTAGCAGGAATATTCATAAATTAGCCAGATTATTCATAACCTCGCAGACACATTCAGAATCTCGCAGGAGATGTGATCATTTCGCAGAATGTGATTATTTTTTAAAAAGATTATCACATGAGGCAGAGGCAAGATAAGAATAAGGAAACAATTCGTTCATTCAACATTTTCTCAAGGATTTTACCCTCACAGATAAAGAACAGAGGCAACTATGGGTACTAAGAAAATATTTTATGTTCTTTATCTTCTCAAAGAAGAATCCTCACCAAAAATGGAATAATAATTTCGCATGAATAGAGGCAATACTTATCACTCTTATTCAAGGACGAATACTTCTTACATTTAGAGGATTAAGTACTTCTTATACTTTTTAAGGATACTTCATACTTCTTATATATTTCGAGGATTGAGTACTTCTTATACTTTTTCAAGGATATTTTATATTTCTTATACTTCATCAAGGATATTTCATACTTCTTATACTTCAAGGGTGAGACTTCTTATTTACTTCGCAACATTCCGAGACTTCGCAAAAGAATAGAGGCAAGTATATAATTTTCAAGTCCAGTATTCTTTCGCTCGTTCCTTCAACAACAAAAATCAAAGACTACTTCAACAGCTACAACAACTAGTTTTTTCCTGAAGATCGCTCTTCAAGCAATATTCAGGAAAAAAGAGGCAAAATGTAGGAGCTGAATCTCGCAGCATTATTATGCTTGAAAATAATTAACGACGCAACAAATTATAGATTGCGAAATTGTGGAGAGAAAAGACATCTTGCGATCAAGGCTGCGAAGACTCGCATGACATATTTTAGATCCGAAATTGCGGGACAACACAACTGTCATTTTTTATGTAAAATCATATAAATAGCCATTAGGCATAAGAGAAATGGAGGGGTTCTTTTGGAGAATAGATTTTGGAGAGACATTTGAAGTTAGAATTTTGTAAAGAGAGAGAGAGACTTATTTTCTTGATGATCTTATTCCCCAAAAATCTAGAGCTCCAAATATTCTTTAATGGAGTCTCAATTGTAAAATCATGTAATTACATACAATCACTAGTGAAGAACCATGGATGTAGATCACAATGATCGAACCATGTAAAAATCTTCGTGTCTCCTTTACAATTTTAGTACTTTAATCTTCATTCTCATATCAAATAAATGAGATCATCAAATCAAATTAATAGAATCTCATGAGGGTGTAGTTGTGGGATTTCCGGCAACTATAGCACATGAGATGAGACTTTTGCGCTGTTTCTTCTTCTTTTGTTCCAAATGACTCCAAAGTACCTAAATACTCAAAAACAAACATAAGATACATAATTTACAAGAAAACTAGCAGAGAAAGCATAAACAATATATAAATATAAAGGTGTTTTAGACACCTATCACATATCCAATGGGAACGCTGAATCCACCAACTATTTCGTGGTATGGGAGTGATGCATCAAATGGGGGATCAAAAGAAACTCATGCACTTGGGTATTCATGCACCATTATATGGTTTTCAATTACTGAAGCAATTTCTACAACAACAGTTTCTTCAGTCTCTTTTACTCGCAGCTCAGTTTCTTTCATCACTAGAGCAACAACAATCGAAGTCTCAATCTCCTTAATTGCTTCAACAACAATACTCTCATGGAATTGAAGTGCAAATATGGTTGCCTCTTTATAGATATCCTCAGGGTTGCTTGTTTCATCATTATTGGTTCCTTCATTCTCAACTTAAGTATTTTGCACCTAATACGAAGATTACATGAGATTATAACCATTCAAGCATAAAACCAAAATAAATCATAAACCACAGCATATAAGTGGTCTAACATCATCAAATTTCTTTATTATACATGCTAGACGTCAGAAAATAACATGAAAATCACCAGAATACGTTTTACAACAAGCCCGTCTGGGAATACTTTACACTTCCTTGTACCAAACGAAAAACTGGGAGCAATTGGTGGAGAATAAAGGGTTTAGTTACATACCATTCTCTTCATATGGATGTTATCTAAAACATATCAAAATTTCATAGCAATCGGATAAACGATCAAGAAGATGTGGTCGAAACTTTGGACTACATGACAGCTGAAAATTTCCTGAAAATCTCTTGGATGTTTACTGTTTCGTCGATTTCAACCCCTAAACGTGCTCAAAACTTTTAAATATTTTTTTTGATAAATCTTGGAAATTTCCTGGGCATAAAGATACATATGCAGATCACGAAAATCTGACATCAGATGAAGATTCTATGGAGTTTTGGCTAAAAGGCTGAGTTCTGAATTTTCTGGTGACGTATTTTCGGCAAAAATTATCATATATTCACATACATTATTATTCATTCACTCGTAGATCAACAAGTTTATGCTTCTATGGATAAAATACAAGAGAAACACTTGCTTGGGTATCCCCTGAAGTGTTCAAAAAACCAGAATTTCTCGCATCAGCATCAACAACACCATTATTCGGTTTCGAGCTTTGCGAGTTTCCTTTATCGCTATTCTACGAATGAGCATCATTAGGGATTTCCACCTCCATGGAGAAATCCTCTTGGAAATATCCTTAAATAATTATCATTCTATTTACAAAACATCATAATGGAATATACGAAGAAATACTTACGTCCTCTTCTTCTTCAATCAAGTCGTAAACCTGCTTCCCAGCAGCATAGAACTGAAGACCGTCAATACTCGATGGAGTAAAATTCTGTAACGGTTTAGCAAAAGTCATTTTCAAGATCCTAGTTACACGGATGAGAAGAAGTCACGACGAAAGAGGTATCGATAACTCACCAAACAATTCACTGGGGACTTTATGGTGTTAGGTAACATTTTACAATTCTTACTCCGACCTTCTCCACCATGAACATTCGCTTCATCTTCTGAGAGATTTACATCAATTCGCGGTCTTACATTACGACCTCCTGTGGAAAAGAAATTTTGATGCAATAATCAAAATACAATCATCATAATCTTATGAAGACTTCTCAAAATACTTACTTGTGAACATCCTGGATATGTTTTCCGTTTATCACTACCATGGGAAAAGCTTCAATCTTGGTCGAGTAACAATCATCTCCGGAGAAGGAGGATCCTTCACTAAAGGTTGATCAACTCTCACAAAATCAAGTAAATGCTTGAATTGTTGATCCCAAAAGTTTATGTAACCCTGAGTTACATATGAAACTCTCTCAGAGCTGGGGAACCAGAATTCGCTTCCTTACACATGTGTGCGGTCCAGACGGGTCAAGAGATAATCGACTGAGGGTTTTCTTCTTCGAAAAGTCAGAACACACTGATCCATACCAATTAGCCGAGCTTCCCTATCAATATTGTATTTTTCCACTGAGAATTCACCATGTATTATGGATATCAGATAACTAGGAGTACAACTTAGCATAAAAGCTCTCTCACCGTCGTCCAAATCAGCACCAGATTTCAAAATCATATTCTCTTCATCATTAAAAGTTCTCAACTGAGAGATGTAAGGGGGAACTGATACCCATGGGCGAAAGTTGAATTCAGATTCACGATCCAGGACATCAATGAAGCGAGTCTTGAGTCGAGGTTGCTTTGTGGACCAACGTATGATCCTGGAATTAGCTTTCTCAAAGAAAACATAGCCAGCATCAGTATTCAATCCTTGCATAATGGTACGTGGAATAGGTGCATAATTCTTGAACTTCTCCCACATCAAAGCTTGAAGAAACATTGTATTAGCGTAACATTCAATCTTTATAAAACCGTCCGAGATACTAGAGTCCATGATCAGGGAATCCAAGTTAGAGTACAAAGAACCCAGGAACAAGCTACCTATTGGGAGTTACTCGCCCTGATCCATCTTAATTGCAAAAGGAATCCCGAACGGCTTCAACAAATTTCCAGCATATTCAAATACATCTTTGGACATCCATAAGCACAAGAAAGCAGCAATAGATAACGTGCCGTCAACAGGCCACTCCAGAGGAGTATCTCTTGGCCACCAGTGTATTAACCAATGAGCATAACAACCTTTGTTGCCAGACGCCTTATTAATCTCCCCCATCGTGGTTTTCAAGATGTTAGAGATTGCAACTTCCTCTGATGAATAAATATTTTCAGGAAGATTGCCCGTGATTGGAAGATGCAACAAAGCAACTACATCTTCTAAAGTAATGGTAAACTCTCCCCATATGCATATGAAAGAGTGAGTTGGAACACACCATCGAGCAAGTAAAGCTACAATACCTCGTGCATCATGAAAAATGAATAAATATCCAGAAGCTTGAATAGCTCATATTACTCGTGCATCATGCAACTTAGCTCGAACACGAGGAAAACCCAGCAAGTACCTCGCCCATCCAGAAAAAATTTCCAAGGGCCGTCGAGAAAGCTTGAATTCAATGATTGATGCATAAAAATATCCTCGTTCAAGACAGAACCGAATAGACGCCTGAGGAGTCACCAATTTTTTCTGAGTAACCTCTCTGGGATTTATAAGAAGACGAAATGCTGGAGTTTTGAGACGCTTTTAAGGCCCTTGATCTATGAAGAATACATCCTCTATGTTTGGAACGTTCTTGATTCCAGGAGTTTCATCTTCGCCAATGGAAGTCTCATCTGTGCATGAATCATCCCTAGAAGCATCATTATCTATGTGTGAATCTTTCCTAGATGCATCATTGGCTCGAGAATCAGACATTCTTGCAAAGTACCTGTAACATGCACATAATGCCACGATTCAGTATATCATTCATGCATGATGCAAACATCAATGAAGCGAAGTAAATGGGAAAATGCTCGTGCAAGCATGTACAAAATGGTAATTCTTAACTCTTACCTTTTCACGATTCCACTAACAGTAGTGATTGCAATGTAAGAAGTAACACTTCAAAACTTGCTCGCTTATTCGAACCTACAAAAGATGAGCAAAAAACTCAGATTTTCATAAAATCATGAATATTCTTACTGCGTGAACATTCACCGTGGAATTATGAAAACTAAAACATTATTTCATCATAAATAATTATTTACTTCTAATGACTGCACAAAATTCAAGTTTCGATTTTAATATATATATATTATATATAAAAACAAAAACGTGATTAACTCACGTAAATAAAAAAATTGGCATGAGCAAAGCTCACAAAAATAAAATCTGTGGATATTCCGCGGTTTTATCACCAAAAAAAATCCCATGGACAGACCATGGTTTTATAAAACTCTTTTCCTTCGTACGTATTTCTTTTAAACGAGGGTTTATTTCGGTTTTGTGAAAGCTCACATTGTTTCAAGATAAAGTTTTAGTTTTCATGAAAGCTCATAAATAAAAATTTATCACTGGACACAGGTCTATACATAAAAAAAAAATCTCTCCTAGGTCAGGGATTATTAATAGTTTCTCAAACTAAACGACGGAACGGACATACGTTTTCTAAAACAAGGGTTTTTCAACAAAACTCACACTCATGTATGCACATGTATATAATATCAACATGAATAACTCATGAACAAGCTATAAACTTCTGCAAGAAAAAAAAAACCACTTACCTGGTCGGTGTCGGCCGGAAAATGGCCGGACGGTAGTCGGACGGCGCCGGCGATCAGCAATAGCTCCGACGGAAAAATTATCCTTCTCTCTCCTGTGATTGGATGTGAGGATGATGGACGGATGAAGGTGGTGGTCGGTCTTGAAGGTGATGTAAAAAAAAAGGAATTACTCATTTTATATCAAATTTTATTTCCAAAACCTAATCACACAAGGATTTCCTTGTTGGGCCTGGCCCGTGAATCCTAAAACGACCAAGGTCCCGTCATCAAAATCAGCGGTTTAACACCAATTTATTCTCATTAAACGATGCTCTATCATGCCACTGGAATCTTCATTTAAGTTGTGGTTTGCTCGTACTATCAAAAATCCGGTAAGGTCTTATCTTATGACTAAGTTCAATTGCTTATATTGTTAGTAACCGGGAAATCACCATTCAGTGCTGACTGAGGAACATGATTATCCCTCACTAAGCATTGGGCTTAATGTATATGGTGGATTTTAGACAAAGGATAAAATCGTAAACCCATAATTATATGTACTCTTGATCCAGCAATCGGATGAGTATTGAGGCTTATGTCTCTTATCGAAAGCGTGAAAGCTCATGCCACAAGAATTTCTGACTGAGAACACTGTCTCTCAGAGTATATATATATATATATGTAGTATCTAAGCTGAGGCAACAGCATATCTCATGAATACTGAGCAATTTTAGTAATTACTTCTATATAGAATCAAAAGATTAGGCGGCTCATATACAGCTTGCATGCTAGTATAGAGCGATAACATCTTCAGGATGTAACAATGTTTTCCCTGACTATGTAAAAGAAATATGAAGCTCCAACAAGCTCATATCGCTCAATTCCTGAATAATTAAGGCTCCTAGATGATCATACTAGTATAGGGCCATTAATTAATTATTCCTAAAATCATTAGATTCATTTACTGAATCCCTAAATATATTCAATGTTTTTCATAATATTTCGTTACTTCAATTCATGGTTCTTCCCAGCAGAATTCCATGGGTTAGTAATAAATATTCAACACACGGGCATCTGAGGTACCTTCGAGTAAGCCCCGACCAAAAATGGTGCATATGTACTCGACAAAGATGCATTAACAAGCACCTGAATACACAAATGAGTATTTCAAAACACGACGAGACGATGAACCTATGCAAAATAGGAAAAAAATGATAAATAATAAACTACTAGCCAAGGCGCTAGGGAACTAGACCCACCGGCCGGCCATTCACGTCGTGGCTAGTCCCACGCCCAATTCTATATTTTATCATATTTTAATTTATTTTCTTTGATCTCATGAAAATCCTTTTATTTGAACAAATATCCTTCGTTTTAAGAAAACTCCTCAGTTTCATGGTGTTTCCTTCGCATCAAGGAAATAATATAAAATTGGGAAGGGTGTCATGGGACTGTGTCTACTAGCCGGTCGGCTATTCCCTAGTCATGGCCGGTCCCACACCTCATGATTCCTCAATATTTTATTATTATTTTCCTAATTTCATGAAAACTCCTTAATCTCATGATATTTCCTTGATCCCATGAAAAATAATATAAAATTAGGGAAACCGTGGGACCGGTCCCTAGCAGGCCGGTCATGCCCTAGCTGGCCCCATAAGCCCTATTTTATTATTATTATTCTTTATGTTTCCTTAATCCCATGAAATTTCTTGATTTCATGATATTTCCTACAAATTATGAAAATTCCTTCAAATCATGAAATAATACATAAAATTAGGGAAAACTCACGGGACCGGGCCCTAGCCGGCCAACCATGCCCAAGCCGGTCCCACACGCCCTTATTTTATTATTCATAATATTTTTGTTTTCCTCATCTCATGGAAATTACTTGATTTCAAAAAAAAACTCTTTGGTTTTATGATATTTCCCTAAAATCATGATAAAGATTATAAAATTAAGAAAAATGATGTGGGACCGGGATCCTTGGCCGGCTGGTCATAGCCGGTCCCATACTTCATGATTCCTTTATTTTTTATTATTTTTCCTTCATCTCATGAAGTTTTGACGGTTTCAGCAAAAATCCCTGATTTCTTCATATTTTCTCAAAATGTTGCTCAAACGCACACCAAAAAATATCAAAATTCTCAGGACTGAGATATGAACCCTTTGGTGACGTGAGCATGTTACCTTAACTGACCAAGGTTGGCTCTTTGGCTTGCAATAAGCCGGTCCCACGTATTTGTTAGAAAAAACAATGTTTTGTTTTAATCAAAAAATGCATGGACCATGTTTTGATCCCAAGACCTATTGCTCCCTAGATGTTTTTTCATGTGAATGAATAAAACATTAGTCCCATATAGACTAAAACACTTAGAGTTTTAGACTTAAATACCATTGGTTTAGCCTTAAGGGCATGGCCCTTTGGGTCTTTAGACCTTTGTGTATTGGGAAAGCCCTAGACTATGGCAAGGTTGCCATTCCCTTATTGCATTTCTTATTGCCTTTCCCGTTCGCACGGTGCTTCTCACGCTAAGCACGCACGCCTCGCTTCGGGCGCGGGCGAGGGAGGCGTGGGTGGGCGTGGGCGTGGCGTGGGCGTGGGAGTGGCGTGGGCGTGGGCGTGGGAGTGGGGTGTGGGTGTGGGTGTGGGTGTGGGTGTGGGTGTGGGTGTATCCGACCCATCCTTTCTTTTTACTGAAATTTACCACACGCTTCTCCCACACATGTAAAGAATTTTATTCTTTGCCTTCTCGGTTTTGGATATCCGACAGCCTCGAGAAGCATCTTCTTTCACGCGTGTCACACGGTTTTCTTGACACCTGTACACACTGTTTTCCTCGAGAAGAATCTCGCAAATTTTGAATGCGTGTGCACTGTTCTTTTAACGCGATTTTTACCTTACTTTTGCAACGTTCGAGATGCGTGAATCACGGACAGTCTGTCGTGCTTTGGATTCTCTTTCAACGTTCGAACTTCTTCTTGCTATAAATACGAGTTGTAAACTTCATTTGTAAACCATACCTTTCAGAACTCTTATCTTCTGAAATTCTTCTTCTACTCTTATGCTTTCGAAACAATTTTATAAGTTTACGAAACATAAAATCAAGTTCTTATCTCAAACAAGTTGTAGTTTACGTAAACATAATTTTGTATAACTACTTCTTTGTTTACAGAAATTTTGTTTACTTAATATTAGTTCACAGAAACTTTGTTTACAGAAACATAAATTAGTTTTTACATTTCTCTGAAACTGGTTGTTGTTTCGTTTTATGTTTTTGTTTTTCATTTTTGCTGCCAAGTTCTAAGGGTTCTCTCTGTGTATGCTACACATAGAGGAGAACTAACAAAGAGTTGTATCCTGGAGGTAATTTGTTAATTGCTATAGCATCTCGTAGGAGTAGCAGGCAATATTACCTTTAGCTCAGCGTATCTCATACGTGCCTCTACTAAGTTTTTGATACTATTATCGATGCATCTCCGGTATAATAATAACACAAGCAAGAGTGTTAAGTACTTTTTCTCATGTTTTTTGAGTTGTTTGTTACTATTATCAGTGTAATCTAAGTATTATTTCTCAGTTGCATACGCTTATTGTAATTTAGTTCCAACAATCTAAAGGTAATATTTGCCTTATTGTAATATTGTAAGATTGTGATATTGTAATTGCTGTAAGAACATGGGAAAAAATACCGTAGAAAGACCTCCAAAGTTCAGTGGTAAGGACTTTAAGAGATGGCAGTCTAAAATGTTATTCTTCCTAAACGACCAAAGGTTATATGGACTTGCTTTAAATAGACCCTCCAGAATACTTCATCACCGTGGTAATGAAGATAAACTGGAAAGGTGGAATAGGAAGAATTACTCGTGCAAGAATCATATTCTTAACTGTCTTGATGACTCTTTGTACGACTTCTATAATGCAAAAGAAAATTTTAATGCTTTTGAATTATGGGAAGCTCTTGAAGAAAAATATCATGCTTTGAAAATTGCTGGTAGTAAGAAGTTCTTGATGGCTAAGTTCTTGGAATACAACATGACTGACGAAAAGCCCGTGGTAGAACAGTTCGTCGAACTTCAACTCCTCATCAGCGAGATTCTTGATGAAGGCATGACTTTTGATGAAGCTCTACAAGTATCGGTTGTGATTGAAAAGCTTCCACCCTCATGGAGCTAATACAAGAGGAGGCTGCGACACAAGACTCGTGAAATCACCATGGTGGAGCTTGGAAAATAGATCCAGGTTGAGGAGCTCATGTGCAGCAAGGACAAGAGCATGATGCTGAGCAAAAACATGTCCAACAAAGCACATGTTCTGGATGATAAAGCTGCTTCAAAGAAAAGTCCTGGAGAATCCAGCAAAATGGGTAATAGACGTAACAGACGTCGAAAACCCAGAGGTAACAATTTTAAGCCCAGGGGTGGTGTCACTAAGCACACCATCAAAGGCGACTGTTTTAATTGTGGTAAACCTGGACATATGGCTAAAGAATGTAAGGCCCCTAAAAAGAACAAATATGATCCAAAACAGAAAAATAAGGCAAACATAGTAGATGATTCTGGATATTTCACTGGCATGGTGTCTGAAGTCGACCTTGTCTCTAGTGTGACTAATGTGAGAGACTGGTGGCTTGATTCTGGAGCCACAAAGCATGTCTGTAAATTCATAAATGCTTTCTCCTCCTATGTCATAGTAGGAGATGATGAGAAATTGTTCATGGGAAATTATTCCACCGCGAAAGTGGTGGGGAAAGGCAAGGTCGAACTGAAGCTAACTTCAGGAAAAACTCTCGCATTGAATGACGTATTTTACGTCCCAGACATATGCAAAAACCTTATCTCGTAAAACCATCTTACTAGGAAAAGGTTTTAAGATTGTTGTTGAATCTAATACTGTTGTTATTTCTAAGCATGGTGAATTCGTAGGAAAAGGTTATGTTACCGATAACATGATTAAGCTTAGTGTATCTGATTTGAAATTGAATGTTAATGCATCTTCTTCTGCTTATGTTTGTGACTCTTCACATGTTTGGCATGATAGACTTGGACATGTTAATCTCAAATCTCTAGAAAGACTTGCTAATTTAGGTTGCATACCAAAAATAAACTTTGATAAAAATCAAAGATGTGAAATCTGTGTTGAATCTAAATATACAAGAAAACCGTTTAATAAAAGGTTTGAACGTAAAACAGTTCCTTTGGAACTAATACACTCGGATTTAGGATATTTGAAATCAACACCAACAAGAGGTGGTAAAAAATGGTACATCACTTTTATAGATGATTACTCACGCTATTGTCAGGTTCATCTTCTCAGAAGTAAAGATGAAGTCTTAGAGGCCTTCAAATTTTATAAAATTGAAGTAGAAAACCAAAAAGGAGTTAAAATTAAAACTCTTAGGTCAGACTGTGGCGGTGAGTATGTGATACCCATAGGTGAGTTTTGTAAACATAATGGAATCATTCATGAAACAACTGCACCATATTCACCAGAATCGAATGGTGTAGATGAAAGAAAAAATAGAACACTCATAGATATGGTAAATGCTTTGTTGACAAGTTCAGGGTTATCTTCAAACTTGTGGGGGGGAAGCTATCCTCTCTGCTTGCTATATTTTGAACCGAGTTCCATTTAAAAAATCTGATAAAACTCCTTATGAATTGTGGAATGGTAAACAACCTTCCTATGCATACTTTAAAGTGTGGGGGTGTTTGGCCAAGGTGGCCATTCCTCTTCCCAAGAAAACTAAAATAGGACCTAAAACAGTCGATTGTGTTTTCTTAGGGTATCCCCGAGAATACAATTGCATACAGGTTCATGGTCATCGTTCGACCATAATAACATTGGTCAGAACACCATATTGGAATCTAGAGATGTTGTGTTTTATGAACACATATTTCCTTTAAGGTATGGACCTCGGAAAAGGGTCCATGATGACCTCCCGGATGTTCCATCAACTAGTCAAACTCCAACTTTGGAGTATGAGACTGAACCAAGAAGAAGTAAGAGGGTTAGAACTGAAACAAGTTTTGGCCCATATTTTTTGACTCTTACGGTAGAGTCTGAACCCCAAACCTACAAGGAAGCTATGACTTCTCCAGAAGCTCCTTTCTGGGAAGAAGCTTCATTAAATGAATGGGAGTCCATTCAGCAAAATGAAACTTGGGAGCTTTTAGACTTGCCTCCTGGAAGTAAATCCATAGGTTGCAAATGGGTGTTCAAAAGGAAACTTAGAACATATGGAACTATAGATAAATATAAAGCTAGGTTGGTAGCTAAAGGATATAGACAAAAGGAAGGATTAGATTTCTTTGATACCTATTCACCTGTCACTAGAATCACTTCTATTAGGATGTTGATTGCTATTGCTTCAATTTATGATTTGCATATACATCAGATGGATGTTAAAAACTGCATTTCTATATGGTGAATTGAATGAAGAAATTTATATGGACCAACTTTGAAGGCTTTATTGTAAAAGGTTGTGAAAACAAAGTATGCAAGTTGAACAAATCTCTATACGGTTTGAAACAAGCACCTAAACAAAGGGCATGAAAAATTTGATCATGTTATGATAACTAATGGTTTCAAGGTTAATGAATCTGATAAATGTGTTTACATTAAATCTGTGGATGATTCTTATGTTATTGTGTGCCTATATGTTGATGATATGCTCATATTAGGCAATAACCTTGATATTATTAATACCATTAAAAGCATGCTTAGAGATAATTTTGACATGAAAGACTTAGGCCCTACTGATGTAATCTTAGGGATGAAAATCAAAAGACGTCGATGGATATAGTCTTAGTCAATCTCATTATCTTTGAAACCGTACTAAAGATATTTAATTATGAAAATGCTAAACCTGCTTCTACTCCATTTGATCCCACTTGTAAGTTGAAACATAACAAGGGTAAAGAAATTGATCAACTTGAGTATTCTCGCATTATTGGTAGTCTTATGTATCTGATGAACTGTACAAGACCTGATATTGCTTACTCTGTGAGTAGATTAAGCAGGTATACTTGCAACCCAGGGCAGGATCACTGGAATGCTCTCTTCATAGTTTTACGTTACCTGAGAGGGACCTCAAACTATTGCTTAAGTTTTGGGAAGTATCCTGCTGTACTGGAAGGGTATTGTGATGCCAACTGGATATCAGACTCAGAAGAGTGCAAGTCTACTAGTGGGTACATCTTCTTACTTGGAGGTGCGTGTGTCTCATGGAAGTCTACCAAACAGACATGTATAGCTAAATCCACTATGGAGTCTGAATTTATAGCCTTGGAAAAAGCTGGAGAGGAAGCTGAATGGATACGATGTTTCCTGGGAGGAATTCCACTCTGGCCCAAGCCTATGTCTTCAATCGCAATCCACCGTGATGAAGAAAAGCTGCTCTTGGTTGATCAAAAGAACAATGTATACAACGGGAAGTCTATACATATACTAAGAAGACACAAGACGGTGAAACAACTACTCTCTACTGGTATTATCTCGATAGACTTTGTAAAATCCAAAGATAATCTTGCAGATCCTTTGACGAAAGGCTTAACCAGATAGGAAGTTAAATTTACATCGAGGGGGATGGGACTTAAGCTCATTGAATAAATCACCATGAAGGATACTCAACCTTGTGATTGTATTTCCAAGATCAAGGTTCAATGAGACAACTAATTTATGGTGATATTGGGAAAGCACTATCTTTGTCCCTCCCTATGGTGTAACTGTGCGATAGTGCTGCCTGCAGAAATAAAGGATGATCTTTTGCGATCTTAATGGGTACCATGGCTTTGATTAAAGCGGGGTGTGGCAGGACACTCTTTATGGACTCACCTTTGTGGATGTTGGAAGTGGGGCCGCTTCCTATGAGAATTTGAGCTGATTCTCTAGAGACATTCATTAAGTCCGGGATTTTAGCCCACGGCCAAAATGGGCACAACCGCAAGAGCTTGGAAGATGTTTTCATCGGTTGAGGCATCAAGTGTGGCTGTTATTTCTGAATTGCATTCATTGTTGGCGGTTCAAGACATTGCGTTCACCGTATCAACAAGCAGTTCAGGTAACCTCTCACTAAGTTAAGGTTCAATCTTTGGGACACCTTAGCCTATATTGTTGCCTTATGTTTTCTCGTGTTTTATCGACATGTTTTATTATTCATGTGGGGGATTGTTAGAAAAAACAATGTTTTGTTTTAATCAAAAAATGCATGGACCATGTTTTGATCCCAAGACCTATTGCTCCCTAGATGTTTTTTCATGTGAATGAATAAAACATTAGTCCCATATAAACTAAAACACTTAGAGTTTTAGACTTAAATACCATTGGTTTAGCATTAAGGGCATGGCCCTTTGGGTCTTTAGACCTTTGTGTATGGGGAAAGCCCTAGACTATGGCAAGGTTGCCATTCCCTTATTTCATTTCTTATTGCCTTTCCCGTTCGCGCGGTGCTTCGCACAGAAGCACGCACGCTCGCTCGGGCTCGGGCGCGGGCGAGGGAGTGGGAGTGGGTGTGGGTGTGGGTGTATCCGACCCATCCTTTCTTTTTACTGAAATTTACCACACGCTTCTCCCACACATGTAAAGAATTTTATTCTTTGCCTTCTCGGTTTTGGATATCCGACAGCCTCGAGAAGCATCTTCTTTCACGCGTGTCACACGGTTTTCTTGACACCTGTACACACTGTTTTCCTCGAGAAGAATCTCGCAAATTTTGAATGCGTGTGCACTGTTCTTTTAACGCGATTTTTACCTTACTTTTGCAACGTTCGAGATGCGTGAATCACGGACAGTCTGTCGTGCTTTGGATTCTCTTTCAACGTTCGAACTTCTTCTTGCTATAAATACGAGTTGTAAACTTCATTTGTAAACCATACCTTTCAGAACTCTTATCTTCTGAAATTCTTCTTCTACTCTTATGCTTTCAGAAACAATTTTATAAGTTTACAGAAACATAAAATCAAGTTCTTATCTGAAACAAGTTGTAGTTTACGAAACATAATTTTGTATAACTACTTCTTTGTTTACGAAAATTTTGTTTACTTAATATTAGTTCACAGAAACTTTGTTTACGAAACATAAATTAGTTTTTACATTTCTCTGAAACTGGTTGTTGTTTCGTTTTATGTTTTTGTTTTTCATTTTTTTTGCCAAGTTCTAAGGGTTCTCTCTGTGTATGCTACACATAGAGGAGAACTAACGATAGTTGTATCCTGGAGGTAATTTGTTAATTGCTATAGCATCTCAGAGGAGTAGCGGGCAATATTACCTTTAGCTCAGCGTATCTCATACGTGCCTCTACTAAGTTTTTGATACTATTATCAGTGCATCTCCGGTATAACAATAACACAGCAGTGAGTGTTAAGTACTTTTTCTCATGTTTTTTGAGTTGTTTGTTACTATTATCAGTGTAATCTAAGTATTATTTCTCAGTTGCATACGCTTATTGTAATTTAGTTCCAACAGTATTTTCACAATTTGACCTAATTTGCGCAATTGCTCGTATTCGGTCCAAAACTCTTCCAAACAACCTGAAACTTCATAGGACGATCGATACTCGACCCCGTGACCACCCAGGGCCGGTTTCATGACCACTTGGTCGGTCCCTCATCTCTTTAAAATTAATTAGGTTTTATCACCTAAGGTTCAGAGGAGCATCATTATAAATGATTAAACCAGCATTTAATCATCCTTTCATCAACAAATCAACTGGTCTTCAGGAGATCTTGGTATTTGCTCACGTGAGCATCTGGAAACTACATGGTCGACCCATAATCCCATGTATCCAGTCCCTCCTTCACTCTATGGTTAATTTTCAATAAACCATCAATTGATTAAATTAGGGTTTTGTGTCCAAGGTTCATAATCCCAGATGTAAACGCTAATAATTTTTCATTGATCCCGTGATCAACATTTTATTTATTATACTCGGTTCAATTGCCAGTATTCTGATTTAATATCTTATTTGGTCATGCTACCAATAATTCATTAAATGAGCAACATTTTCTTAGATGAGCAATGTTTGCTCAAACTTAGGAATATTGGTCCAACTATCAATATTCAACAATTCATCGAACGAGCAATATTTGCTCACGTTAACTATCAAAGTTTATTCATACATTATACCTCCGTATTAACAATAGACACGACCAAGTTTCAGAATATTTTAAATCATGTTAGGCTCAACAATATAAGGACTCATCGTCCCATGAAGTCATGAAGTCAACAACTGACTAAATAAATACACGTCTGCCTTGCAGACTCCACAATCACACGATACATCAATCGTGTTACATGGGGGGATATTAACTAGGGTTTTGGTATGGAGGTCTATGACACGTGTGTTCATACACACGATGAGGATGCGAGCAAGTCGAGAAATCAGTTGGAGGAGTTAACAAAGTAGTGGATGGAAATCAACCAAGTCTCTGCACGTTGAGCAACTGGTTTTAACACGATTTCCCATTCTCCACTCTTTGATTCAATCAACTGTCACACTTCATAGGATCATGGTGTTTTCAATTCCATCAATATAAATAAGCCTCTGAATCATGATTGAGACAAGGACAATCTCACGTCAAACAGACAACACGAGATTAACAATCCAACTCTCCACAGATAAAATTCAATTATTCATAACTTATCTTATTTCCAGAATACACAACATACCTACAATCTTCGATCACCATTGATCTCACACATTTCTCAGCTTCCCTCCTACATATCGACCCATCCTTTCTTGTGACCGAATTTACTATGGAACGACCATTGTCTTGGTTTAGGCCGGAGTACTACAGATTGATCTCTCGAATTCAAAGCACTCCCTTCTTGCAGTGCATATGTGTGAGGTTTAACTATTCGCTCGGTTCAAAGGGTATCCTCCGCACGGTCATCTCCTTAATTCTGTAAAAACAAAGCTACTCGTTTTTCCCCATCTACAGTAGGGATTTGTTGCAGCAATACTTGATGGAGCAATTCAAGGGAAAGGCAAGAAGGTGGTGCATCACTCTCGGTAGTTAGTGAGGCTTCAATATTGATGGAATTATCAGGTTTGATAATACCATGTATATTTAAATCAACACCTATACCGTTGAAAGGGAACGAAGTTATATCCCCATCATGATCCTTGCTAGGTCTTCTCCAAGATCGTAGACACATATATACCGTGAGAAGCCACATCTATAACTGCATTAAAACATCTTCCCATGCACTGTATAAAGGTAAGCTATTCTGAATCCTTTCCCTACATATATCTTTTTTCTCAACAGTGGCAATATGTAGATCATTGACATGTTTGATAAAGGAGCATCTCACAAATCCACGTCCATCAACCCCATCTTTGCAACCGTTAATACCCTTGAAAGGGCAATGGAAGTTTGAATCACCATGTGAGTAATGTGTTGATAAATATTGACATGGTGAAGATGAACCATGGGATTCGGAAAACCCTTGAATCCATGTAGAAGATGGCGCTTGAGAGGATGATGGTTATCCCGTCGTGACCATGTTCTTATGAAGAAAACATGTTGTAATTGCCAAAACTGATTCTGTAAACAATGGAGATTGTGGACAAGAAGGGCATCATAATAGAGAGAAAGGCTTGTGGTTTTCAGTTTCCTGAAAAAATCGCCAGACTCTCTCAAAAACCCGATCATTCAAAAACCTGGTCATTCAAAAGTTAGATTAAAATAATTATATTATATAATGAAAGCTATTATTGGGTCGTCACCTTCCAATAGAGGGGCTTCACTTGGATATTTGGTGACCAAAAATCTGGTTATGGGATACTTTTGATTTAATAGCAATTGTCTAAATTACCCTTCAATTAAAATTAAAACAAAAACAGAATAAAAACCTAATCTTCACACTTTCAACCATTTTGACTCCTTGTCTTCTTTTTCTCCTCTTTCTCTTCTTCTTCACGGTAAATTTTGATTTTAGTGATCCAAAAAATTGAACCTCGTAGGATAAAAATCTCTATGAAAGATGAGGAAGAAGAAAACTGATTACAGTGATGGTAATCAACATCTCAATCAACCCCCTGACTAACAACTTCATCCTCAGCAGCCACCGATTGAAGCAACTGATTCTTCAGAATTTCGAACTCCTCAACAACAACCCATGGTGTATATAAGGTATTAATCGACAAACCCATCTTTTTTTACTCGTTTTGTGCTTAAAATAAGTTAAATTGAATGAAATCGAAGTAAAATTAGGCTTTCAGTTACGTTTCTGCTACGGCTGAGTTCGATACTAGTTTTCTAACCGTAACTTTCGTTTATGAAGAACTTACATTTAGATTTAGTTGAATTCAAAAAATAAAATTTGATTTGCATGTTGTATTATGTATAGGTTAGTTGACTGAATTTTTCAACTGTAGTTCATTATGGTTTGATTATCTATAGGATAAACCTAGTCGTAATTGTTCTTGTATCTTTTAACAAAACTTCATGTTTGATTACAACTAGGAAAATACAATGTATTTTCCAACCTGTTAGAGCATAGCTCGGTTGAACCCACCAAGCGTTGGTATGTCAAGTTTGGTTGTCATATTTTAGTGAATCAAAACTCGTCTAAAGAGTCGCTTGATTATTTACTAGAGTAAACTTCGTATAGGTTAGCTTGAAAGTATTAGGATATGAGACATTACAAGTATTACGTGAAGACTTGAAGAATGTGAATAAGTAAGGATCTACAACGACGACATCATCCTTCCACTCGAGGTTAGTAATATTTGACTTGAACTATTTCATTCCCTAACGTATCTTTCAAGTCGTGCATATTGAAAACATAACTGCGAAGGTGTGAATGATTATACTCTAGTTAGACATAGTATTAAGGAATACAATACGAAGTATAATGCTTACCTTCTATTCGTATATAAGACATCGACATAATTGTATGAATGCTATTGTGATTATGTATGGGTATGGGTGAAGATTTTGTCCTAGGAAACAATGTGTTTACATTAGTTTAAAGGAAGTACAATTCATAAACTTGTTTTATGATTCGAAAAGGAAATCGCTAGGCTTATTGGTATTGTTATTCATTGCAAATTTTTATGAATTACCAATAATATGTGTGTTTAGTATAACCGCTCATGACTTGCTTATGTTCTTGGTAAAACTATTCACAAGGCCTGACTTTTGTATTGGTATGACTTTTATTAGTGAAACCGATCTTAAGTAATCACCTAAGATGGCATGATCGATTTGTTATAATTGGTATGACCAACTCCAGGCAAAGGGGAACCATTCCTAGTAAGAGGTGCAACCAATCACAAAAGAGGAATCGATCCTTATAAGAAGTGCAACAAGTTTCTAGTTATTGGGAACCGATCCTATGCATATGTGCCACACGTTTTTAGACATTGGGAACCGATCATATGGACAGGTGCACCAAATACAAGTTAGATACCATATATATGTGGGAACCGATCCTAGTACCTAGTCAACCAAGTTTTGGAACCATCGTGACTAATTCTAGTACCCATATGAAGGTAGAACCGAAACTTGTTTTGGTAGAACCGTGAAACCCATGTTTGGTGATTTGATAGGATAATCAATCACGTAGTTCTTGGAAGTCAGATGAACCAATTCTAAACTTGTTTGGAAGTGTGTCAAATCCGTTCCAAGATTGTAAGTATGAAAAAGGACTTACAAAGTAAAGATGTCGACATACTTTGAACATGTGCAGTAACGCTTATCTTTTATTGTTTAAAGATATTCCTTTATAGATAAAGGAGAATCCCTGATCGAAAATAAATTGAGAATATTTTAATTAAAGTTTTTAATTTTATATTTGGAAAATAAAAATTAGTAATGTGCATTTACTAGTTGGAGATTTTCTAAGAGATTCCGGTCAATATTTGGACAGTGCATTTCCAGGAATTATGTAAACCAAAGTTAGAATATATTGCATATCTTGAGAATATTTTCGTTTTTGGAAAAATTCCTTGGCGTACAAACTTCCTTGGTTTATAAATATTAAAGTTTGTATTTCGAGCAAACTAATCCTCAGAGCCAGCAAAACTACCTAGTTGTGTTGTTACTGGTGGATCCGCCTGTTCGGAGAGAAAAGTAACCTAATTAGGCGAAATCTTTTGCGACCGCTCGGTTTAAATACTTCTTTGGGATTGAGAATCTCTATTAGTACCATTGGTGGGAAACTAGATAATTGCAGTTTATCTTTTGTTTTCGATTGATTTGATTGACTAACGGTTGTTGAACTTTGATTGCACCTAGTTTTTTATGCTTGGGAATCTTCTCTTCTGATATAAGATTCACTCAAACTAGATCGAAGTTTCGACGGTATCTTTAGACTGCTTGTATATCTAAAGACATCTTTTGATAATCCATTATTAACAGCCTTCGTTTTGTGTGTGATTGATCACAAGAGATTCAAGTTGATTGTGTGCAGGTGTTTATTGAAGATCTAAGAAGATTTGAAGATGAAGAAGATTTATGATTTGGGTTCATAATATTTGGTATGCACAATACTTGTTTTGGGTAAAGAGGATCCAACTATAATCGGTTTATCTTTGTGATAGATTGGATTGATTAGTTGAGTATATCGGCATAAATACAATTCTTTGTGATTAAAAGTATTGATTGCAAAATCTTAACAATTACTTTGGTAGTTATTATTGGATAGATTAAAGGACCCGACAAAGGAGTTTATTGGGATAAACAGAAGAGCCTTTTGTCGAACTCATATCACTTGGTTGAAAAGAGTTATTACCTGTTGATGGTAGATTTTCAACAAGGGTCAAATCTGTAAAATCATGATACCGCATGCTTCTGATACGAATTCAGGCTGGTGTTAATTCATATTTTACGAAGTCATGGTGAATGTGTCTTTCGAAAGGCCTCCACTAGATGAGCGTTCGATCCCTGGAATTTCATCATGCATTCTATGTAGAATAATGGAATTGGGCGGTCCTCCTGCATAATTATTTGTTGTGAGGGACCTAACGCCTTCAGGACTTCGGTGATACTCATTGTTCCCTGACTACATGAGAGAAAACCTATTACTCTGCATATAAGAACGATTGGGCGGTTCTCCATAAGATTGAGAGCAACAACGCCTTCAGGACAGTGACACTCACTGATCCTGACTATGTAGAGTAACCGTGTATAGACTTGGGCATTCTCGTAAGATTCGAGAGCGCCTTCAGGACTAGCCATCTCCTGACTATGCACATAGATTAATTATGCCGTGACATTCACCTCTGAATTCCCAAAATGATCTATTATTGCTCTGATTCCATGGTCGAATCCACAACCTGATCCCATGGAATGGCAATAACAATTGCTCCTATTCCATGATCGAATCCACGACATGATCCCATGGAATAGCAATAACAATTGCTCTGATTCCGTAATCGAATCTACAACTTGATCTCATGGAATGGCAACAACAATTTATCTCATTACTCCAATTTCATGATCGAATTCACTGCTAATCTCATGAAATGGTAATAGATAATTTTATTACTCTGATTCTGTGGTCGAATCCATGATCCCATAGAATGTTAATGCCTATTTTATTATTCCGATTTCATGGTCGAATCCACAGCTGATCCTATGAATTGATAATAATTAACTGCTTATTTTATTATTCCGTTTCATGAATTATTCTACATTGAATTCCATGAATTAGCAATAAATATTCAACCATCGGGCATCTGGACCATCCCTGAGTAAGCCCCACGAAAAATGGTGTAAGTGTACTCGACAATGATTCATGGATGAGCACCCGGATGCATGAACGAGCATTCAAAAATAAGAACAGATGAGGAATCCTACGCAAAACAGAAGAAAACAAATAATAATAAAATAATATGAGACGTCCACCGGCCGACCGACCATGCCCTAGCTGTGGCCGGTTCCTTGCCTCTCCCATTATTTTTCCCAATTTTGTTATTTTTCATGAACTCATGAAAACTTCTTCAATTTAGCAACTTTCCTTGTTTTTGCAAAATTCATGAATTCTCCATAACTTCATGGATTCATGAAAAATAATGACATTATAAGATAAGGAAAGGTGTGCGGGACTTGGCAACATAGCCAGCCGGCTATTCCCAAGCCGTGGTCGGCCCCACACCTTACAATCCTTAGGCTATTATAATAATCATTCCCAATATCATGCAACTCCCCTGTTTCAACAAAAACTCACGGATTCTTCATAACATCACGAATCCATGAAATAATATTATAAAATAGAGAAAAGTGTGAGGGAACGGGAAACATGGCTGGTCGGCCATGCCCTAGCCGTGGCCATTCCCACACCATGCAATACCTAGTCTTTTATAATTATTATTTTCCTCGAATTCATGAAACTTCTCGGTTTGAGCAAAAATCATGATTTCTTCATAATCTCTCAAATTTTGCCCAAATCATGAAAATTCAAGAGCCAACATGGTCATGTGACCGGCTAGTCTCTCATGGAAATTTTGGATGTTGAAATATTCTTATTTTAATATTTACAAAATATTGATCAATTGAGCATACATGCTCATTCCAACGAAAATCAAGAATTTCAGTCAAGATGAAACTCTTCTGAAAATTCACAATGTTGCTCGAACGCACATCAGAAAATACTGAAACTCTCAGTATGGAAACACAGACACCATGGCAACATGTGCACGCCTTGATGACCGACCAGGGTTATTACTAGGGCTTGCACAAAGTCGGTCCCACATATCTTCACACTTTTGACCTAATTTGCGCAATCGCTCATATTGGGCCCAAACTCTCTATTACCGTCCCTTTTGAATTCTTCCTGAGTTTTACTTTCGGGATGTTTTAACCTCCCGAACGAGCTCAGAACCCAAATATTCCCTAGATAGGAGTTAGGAAATTCTTTTCCGTATACAATGGAGGGGCGGACCATCAAAATCCGAGTCCATATGAGAATTCTACATTGATTCTAGTAAAGGGCGCTAATTAGGGTTTCAACCAATCTTGGGATTGCTCAAATGACCAACAACTGGTCACGTGACCACCAAGATCCGGTCCCATGCTCTCTTGGTCGGTCCCCTATCTCTCATATCTAGGTTTTATCACCTAATGCCGAACCCAGCAGTAATTCAATAAATGATGAAACTGACACTTAATCATCATTCTTTCACCAACTCTCCAACTGAGAACCCTGGTGCACGCTCGCTCGAGCAATTGGGAATCACATGGATGTCCATAGTCTCATGTGGTCAGTCCCTCCCTTGTTCATGACCTATTTTCAGCAATTCGTCAACCAATGAGCAATTCATCGAAATTAGGGTTTTCGAACAAACGCTCAACAAATTATTATTCTGAGCAAGTTCAAACTCCAAATCAATTTTATGTTGATCCACGGGATTAATTATGAAATATTTGGTAATCTACCAATATTTTAATATTTTATTGGGTTCCATCACCAGTAAATATTTCGTCGAATTGAGCAACTTTGCTCAGTCGCTCAAATATTAATCCAGCTATAAATATTTAATAAATTGTTAGTAATTTGCCGAATTGACCAATACTTGCTCGTTGCTCATCAAGTTCTCCATATTCAGTAATTCGTCAAATTGAGCAATACTTACTCAGTTGCTCGAAAATTGATCCCATTATCAATATTCATTAATTTGTCGAATTGAGCAATACTTGCTCAATTGCACGTCAAATTATCAATATTTAATGATTCGTCGAATCAAGCAATACTTGCTCAGTTGCTCGAATATTGACCCAACTATCAATGTTCTGTAATTTATCAATATTTCGTCGAATCGAACAATACTTGCTCAGTTCCTTGAATAATCCACATATATTCAATAACTCATCAATATTCAACAACTCGTTGAATTCACAATATTTTCTCAGACAAGCAACGTCTACATTCATAAATTGCTGAGCATTTGCTAAATATGCTCGATTCAACAAAACCTAGGCTCATTGCCTAATCAGTCAACAACTGACACACTAAATACACGTTTGTCATGCAGACTCCACGATTCGTGAGACATCAATCACGTCAAATTGGGGGATGACAACTAGGGTTTTGGTCTGGTGGCCTACAACATGTGGATTAATCCACGACGATAAATGTGCGTAAGTTGTGGCAATGGTTGAAGGAGTTAGCAAAGTAGTGGGTGCAGGATCCGTCAAGTTTCCACACGACCTGGAACCAACTTTACCACCATCTTCCACTTACCCACTCTTCCACTTATGAAACCGTCATACTTACAGGGATCAAGGTGTTCACAACTCTGACAGTATAAATAAGTCTCTGAATCCATGATTGAGGACAACGACGAATGATCACTAGCTATCAGCAATCGTCCATACAAAATTTCTCGAGTAACTACTCTCAAGAATTCATCAATCCATCAAAACTTATTCGAACTCAACAGTTCACCAATTATTGCAGAAACCTTCAACACACCCACAATCCTTAATCATCACTGATCCTACATAATTCTCACCTTCCCTCCTACAGATCAACTCATCTCCCTATTTGCGACTGAATTGACTCTGGAATGGCTATTGTCTTGGTTTAGAACGAAGACCTAGATATTGATATGTCGAATCTAAGCACTCCATTTTCAGTGCATTTGTGTGGGGTTAAGCAGTTTTCCCGTTTCGAGGATTCTCGATGATACACTCGACTCTTCACTTTCCTAAAAAACCAGCGAACCATTTTTCCCCATCTATATTACCGAACATATTTGTTTTTCCTTTAATGTTTGGAATACGAACCAAAGGAATTGTTACAAGTGCGTGACTTACTGTAAGTTGGAGGCGCAGGGATTCAGACGGAACTAGGTGAACTATAGGTTTAGTTGCTTGGTCTCAACTATACGAAGTTGGTTTGGTTTTGTATAGCGGCTTTTTATGGACTCTGTATTTGCGGTTTCCTCGTTAACAAAATCTTAATGTGTCTTTTACTTTTCTATTTCCGCAATTATAATTGTTTTATTATAATTAGAAGTAAAATACACAAACGTTAATTCTTATTTTACTTGATAGCAATCCTTTTGTGTTTGGTTAAGTCCGAACCTTTTATCAAGTAAACATACTTCGTTGTTATATTGTCTCGATCTCGTATCCATAGACGATCACACGAAGTGTGAACCGATTAGTTGTATTTTCTCGACTCGGTCTATAGACAATCACTTTCGGAAAAAGGACTTGTAAGTGGAAAAGTTTTAGATTGAGGTATATATGCGTACCCTCGTCTTTTCAATTGGTATCAAATCAGGCAAACAAGAAAATATCTAACAATCTGTGTTTGGTGCGATCCAACCTATAAGAAAATAAATCTTATGACCGATTCAGTTAATGTAATGTCAAGATTAGATGACTTAAAATTATTTGAAGAAATGCCAGACAATAAAATTGTTGAGTCTCTACGTTCCAAAGAAATTTGGCCCGTAGAAGAATGACAATTGTATCTCGACTCACTGAAGATCCCAAAGACAAAATGAGTCGAAAACTCATTGAGTTCGCTGAAATAGAAAAACATATTAGTGATATGTCTTTAGAACTCGAACTTTATGAGTTAAAGGAAGATGAGACTTTCAAAAAAATCTGTAAAATTCTCAATGATAGTCAACAACTACAGGATGAAGTGGATACTTTTCTTTTGGAACTGGAGTCCATAAAACAAGCTTCTAGAGAACCATTGTCTGAAAGAAGTCAATATCTTCATGACTACTGCATGAATTTTTCTCTAGATAATATCAACATGGATTTGTGTCCAAATTATGTTGAAATCAATTCAAATATCTGTGTCAATGAACCCTATACAGATTTTGTTTCTGAAGAGGAAAAATGACCAATAATGTTGAAAGACAGAGAAGTTCAACATACTCCATTCCCACAAAGGCTTTCGTACTCAAATTGGTTAGCCCACTTGAGGAAAGTGGTTCGGATCCATGATCATACCCAAGAACCGAATCCTGTGAATCAGAATTGAAGCCGACACATTGTTCGGTGATAATAACAAAGAGAGAGATAAGCTCTCTTAGACCGTCTGCAGCGGTACGACCAAAACCAAAGACTAAAAAAAAAGACCATATATGGGTTTAGTACCTTGAGTGACGCAGTGGTGGGCGAGTAAATTTGGTCGAGCGTTGGTAAAGATTACGCTCGGTGTGGGGCGTTGGTAAAGCTTACGCTCGGTGTGGGGCGCTGATATAGTTTACGCGCGGTGGGGCGTTGGTAAAGATTACGCCTGGAGAAGGGGCGTTTGTATAGTTAACGCCTGATGGTTTTTTCTACTATTCACGAAATTAAAAAAAAAAAAAAAAAACTATATGGGGCGGGGGTATAGTTCCCGCCCCAAACATATCAAAATAAAATAAAATAAAAAGTATGGGGTGTTTGTATAGTTAACGCCCCATCGTAAACAGTTTAATAAAAAAATATATGGGGCGGGGACTTTATAAACGCTCTGTGTGGGGCGTGAACTTCAGCTGCGCTCGGTGTGGCGTTAACCCCAAATGCGCTCGGTGTGGGCGTTAACTTCAGGTGTGCTTGGTGTGGGGCATAAAGTTTATCAACGCCCGACTATATTTGGGTTTGGTCTTGGTCGCAGACCAAATTTGGTCTGGAAATTTGGTATGGTCTTCGATTTAGTCTTTACTCCGTCCCACTACGTCTCTGCTGCAGACCAAATTTTTACTCTTGGTCATCCACTGTAGACGCTCTTATAACCCCTTTTTTGAACAGTCTGATAGTAAGAGAAAGAGTTGGTTCGAAATAAAAAAACAAGAATTTTGATCTTCTTTTGTTTTCGAAATTTTTTTTTGGTTCAATCCCACTCATTCTTCAAGGGGTCCTTGCGGTTTTCATTAGCTTCACTTCCAAGAGTGTAATTCGAACATCAACATGCGTCATCAGTTGTAAGTTTCTCTATTTCGAATTTGTGGTTTATAGCAACATGCAAAATAGGGATTTTACTAGAGGAAAAGGGTCTAGCCAAACCCATAGAACAATCACATCAAACTTGAACTTTACTGATAAAACTATCGATTCTCTTCCATTCCTCTACTTTGATGTTAGTACCGGAATTTATTTTGTTGATCGTAAGTGCTTCAAGAAGTATAGTTCAATGCATGATAAACAAATCATTTGTGAAAAGAAATATGTGTATGTTGATATGAAATATTACAATGAATTAATTCATAACCGTAATGACTGGGGAGATATTTATTCTGGTAGATATCCTAGTTCTCCAGAGTTAACTAGGGAGTTTTATGGTAACATACACCGTGTGGATTAAAAAGGATGTAAGTTCTTCACTATGATTAGGAGGTGTAGGTTTGAGGTAAATAAAAGTATTGTTGCAAATCTACTTGGTTTCCAGTTAGAAAATGTTTCTCTATAGGACCATGGACTTCAACAAACAACATATTGTTGTAATACTTGGTGGTAGTAGTTGGAAGGGTAACAGTCCATGTATTGATGATGTTCCAGAACATCTCAAGTTTTTGGTAAACTTGTTGTGCCCAATCTTTCACCTAGTAATATGCACAAGGTAAAGTGGAGTCCTGAAGTGTCTGAGTTAATTTATCACATGGTGATTGGAACTCTAAACTTTGATTTTTGATTATTAGTCTTGAATATATTGTTAAAGAAGGCTCAATTAGAGAAGAGCGTTTGATCAAGGCTCATTTATCCGATTTGAACAGTTGTCGTGTTGATAAAGAAAAACTGACTATAGCTCTACTTGAAGCTCAGGAACAGTTCAGTTCCTTGAAAATGGAAAACTCTATTCTAGTTAGTAAGTCTTCTTCAGTGCATGTTAGTAATACTCATGTGGTATTACCAAGTCTGGAGAAAATTACTCTTAAGCGAGTGTCTGGTAAGAAACATTTATGGAACTTGCCGACATCTGATAAGGTTTTTTAGTCAAAAACGGGAATCGCCAAATGTTTCTGATCCACGAGCTTGTTCGTTCTGCAGGAAAAAGAATCATAGTATTTCACATTGCTATGTTAGAAGAAAGCAAATTATCGATCTTCAAAATTTACTTCTTTTTGCAATTAACGAAGTAAATAGTCTGACGGCATCTAAAATGGATTTCCTTACTGCAAAAGACTAGAATCCTCACGAAAAGAGTTTCCGAGGTCGTTCCTCTAAAAAAAAAAACTATCGGTCGTTCCTCTACAACACTACTGATGTTCGTGTTCCTATTGAAAATGAGAATCCATCTGGCTGTCCTAAGTTTAGAATATGGGGGGTTCATAGTTACCAAAAATTTATGCTCTCTCTCCTCTTTTCATACTCTCTCCAGGCGATTTCCGGATACCAAGAGCCTCCTTCTCCGGCGATCTCCTACTGATTAGATCTACTCCCCTTGGGGTAGATCTGAGCAGTACCCTCTTTTCCCTTGCGTTTGTTGTTTGTTTTTCATTGTTTTAGCTAGGATTTAGATGTGCTTTAGATTTAGTTTTGGGTTTCACCCATCCTTTCCGGCGGCAAGTTATCTTCATCTTCATGGCAATTGTCTTTATGCTCTTGTAGCATCCTTTCTCGACTTCAGCGGTTGTTTTATGTTGGGTTTACAAGGTTTCAAGCACATCTCCTGCGATCTCCGGATATCGGAAAGTTCAAGAACAAAAGCAAATCACTCCTTATATGGTGTATCTCTTTCTCAAGAAGAAGAAAACTATCAAAAATAGTGAATTTACAATCCGAAAACCATTTCTCTACCGATTCAATCAGCTCTCTATTCATACTTGTTTCTAGTCTTTTACCAATTTTCTTTCTCTTTTCTTGTTAGAATAGTTGGTGTTGTACTAGTATGGTATGGAATTTCATTGTGTTCCTTAAATCTTGATGTATTGAAACCCTTTGTAACCTAACTTTACTTTACTATCAATGAAGTTGAGTTATTTATCAAAAATTAAAATAATAAATAAATAAATATTGGGGGTTCTTAGGCCTCTTCCTATGCATATGCCAAACTCATGTATTTGGCATATATGCACCCACTATGGGTATGACAAACTGCCAAACTCATATGCCAATATATTTTTTTCTGGCATATTGGCATACACGACAGAGTTTCCAGCGAGCGATAGAGTCTTGGTCGCTCGATGGTCAAAAAATCGCTAGATGGTCTTCCAGTCGCCAGCGACGGTCAAGCTATCGCTCGCTCTTATGATAATTGCTCTGCAGATCTTCATCTAACGGCTACAATTGCCCCACCCTATAAATACTTGATTTTAATCTCATTTCAACTCACACCAGAAATTCTAAATCTCTCCAGAATTTCTTAATTTCTCAATCCTTTTCAAATCTAAAATTATCATAGCTCTTCTACAATTATATTTTCTTGTAAAATGGATTCACAAGCACCAACTCAAGGCAAAGGTAAGAAGAACCGAGTCCGTGGTGCAAAATACAGCATGATAGAAGATGAATGTATTTGTCGTAATTATGTTTTTTTTACCCAAGATTGTATCGGAGGTGCACAACAACATGGTAACACCATGTGGGATAATATATTTCAAAAATATGAGGAACAAACCATGAACATCAATAATCGTGATGCAAAAGGATTGGCAGAACACTTCATTGTAATCAACCGGGAAGTAGCCGCTTATGTTGCATTGATAATGCAAGCCAAGAGAAAATGAAAGGATAGTGGTCAGACTGATGTTGATTTTGAAAGAGAGGTTCGTACAGATTGGCACCGAAAACATGGTAAACAATTTAATTTCGAAAGTTGTTATCATATTTTGAAGGGTTTGACCAAATATAATCCCGATCAATTAGCAAACAATCAAATAGTACCTGAAAAGTCACCATATAATTCTTCTCCCTCAACACCAAATTCTTTACCATTTTCACAAGGTCCATCCAATTCTTCACCAGATACCCCTACAAGCTCAAATTCAAACATAGTTTTCAATAATTATGTTTATGATAATAATAAAGGAAAACTTCCAGGGAGGAATCAGGTAAACTGGCTAGAAAATTAACTCTAGAAGGAGGGAGTTTCGGAGGGTTTAACATGGCGGAGTTTATGGAACATCAAAAGACCGTCGCGAAGGAAATATCCATTGAAAGGAAAATTCAAAACCGGGAGAGTAAGAAAAGTCGTATTTCTCAAAAAAATTCCAGTTTGACTATGACAAGCATAACATTATTCAATCTAACACCTCAATTATGAACGACCAACAAAAACATTTGTGACAAATCGAATTTGACATGATTCAAGCACAGGTTGAAAAGCAAGTTGGATTTACTAATGAAGATGATGATGATGGAACTGATGATGAGTTTGATGAAATAATTCCAATAGATTAATGTTTGTTTATGCATTTTAAGTTTATGTTTTAATCTTTTAGTTTAAGTTTATAGTTTAAATTTATAATCGAATTTGACAGTAGCAGTTTAAGTTTTAATATTAATTGGAAATGAAATGTTGAAGTTTATCATGACTTTGAAATGACATGTTGAAAAATACTTAAAATCATCTTAAGCTAAAACATTAAAAATAATAGCCATTACTTAACTGAAGAAACATTAAATCATCTTCCATGCTCTGCCCAAAGATTCAATCTCAGATCTTCTCTTAACTGGTCATACAAATTATGGTTCTGAATGTAGTTAGTCATTTGACCATAATTCCTTGCAGGAGGCCTCTTTCAGGTCGAATCTCCGGCCTCAAATCTTTATCATCATAGTTAATCCAATCTGAATCACGCCGGGTTTCCTGAATTACCATGTTATGAAGAATTATGCAAGTGAGCATAGTCTTATGCATTTCACGAGGACTCAACCCACGATATGGGCCACAAATGATAGTGAACTTCCTCTTCAAAATTCCAAAAGCGCGTTCCACATCCTTCCTCAGTGCCATTTGGGCATCGTTAAAATATCGGTATGAAAGGCCCAATGCACCAGCAGGAGGCTGACGGTAGTATTGAACCAAGGTGGACCATTTTGGGTAGATACTATCCTCAAGATAATAGCCATGAGTGTACTGATGTCCGTTGATCATGAAACGGACAGAATGATAAATTCCATAATTCAAATCTTCAAACATAGGCGACTTGTGCAAAACATTAATATCATTTTGTGAACCCGAAAGACCAAAAAAAGCGTGCCATATCCAACAATCATAAGAAGCAGCAGCTTCAAGGATAACTGTTGGTTTTGGATAATGACCTTTATATTGACCAGCCCAATAAACAGGGCATCCATGCCATGCATACAATCGAGACTACCTAGCATTCCTGGGAATCCCCTTTCCTCATTCTCCCTTAATATTTGTCTAACATCTTCGTCGGTTGGTTTGCGTAAATATTCAGGACCAAAATGATTAATAATTACTTCACAGAACAACGAAAGGTAAGTGTAAGAAGTTGTTTTACCCATACGAAGGTACTCATCATTCACATCCGCTGGAGTGCCATAACCTAGAATCCTTAAAGCCGAAGTAACTTTTTGTTCAGGACTATGACCTCTAATATTCAATGCATCAAACTGATAATTGAATTGAGGTTCCAATCGACAAACCTCTTCAATAATCTTTTTAACCAGATGACGAGGCATGCAGAATCGACCTTGAAAATTTTGATCAAAGTACACACAATTGGGAAGAAAATAATCGTGCATGAGCTTCTGATGGTAAAATTCCCTCCCTCGATACTTATATCTTCTTGATAATACTTCTTTGGGCTCTGGAACTCTTGGTATTTGACCCGTGTGTACAAGCATCAAAATTTCGATTAGTTTATCATCTTCAGCTTCCTCTTCGTCAATTTCTTGCAACCTCATACAATAACTTTCTTGATGTAACCTGAACCTATTCATAATATCTCTTTCTTCATTGGATCTCGACATTGTAAATGAAGCTTAAAATTGAGAATGAAGGAGAAATATCAATTTTAAATGAAGCTTAAAGTTGAGAATGAAGCAGGTGTGAGTTTTTTGTCGAGGTAAAATTGCGTATATATAGGAACCATGGGGAACTAGACGTTGCAAAATAACTACTTGGCGATAACCATTGTACCGCCAACCATATTCTTTCTAGCGAGCGTTATTAACAATTTCGACAGCGATAAAGACTTTATCGTTGGCGATATTAATAATATCTCCGGCGATATTGACAATATCTCTCGCTAGGGATTCGATCGCTCTGCGGTTTCCCCATAGTGGCACAAATGGTTTGGCATGCCACCTGACATGCCAAACACCACTTTTTTGGCATGTGCATAGGAAGAGGCCTTATATGACCGTTATTTTTTTAGGCGGGTCTCAACTCTCAAGAGGTCCTAGTCTTAGATCCGCCTATAACAACTGTGTGGGTCCCCATATAAGATTCCATTTCCCCGGTTTGAAGCCTCTTCTATCTAATCTCTCGTTTAGTAGGGAACTCTTCCACACACAGATCGTAGGGTAGGGGCCCTTTTAGAACACCAGAGAGGCCTCTCTTCTCTGCTCTTACCCATTTCTTGCATTATCTGCTGCTTCCCATGGCTTCTTCTTGCCGGCTTACAGACTCAACCTTTTCTTTCTCTGTTAAAACTCATCAGGGACCTCTTCTTCAAGGACAAACTCGTCTAAAACTTGGTCTCAGATGTTCTCCGGGTATGTATTTCTGTTCCTGATAGTTGTTATCACTGTATTTTACTAGGGTTGTTAACATTTATTAAGCTTATTCTTTGGTTGATTTCATAGAGGTTTAAGGTCTAAATGTTACAATAGGAACCTTATTGGAGATTAGAAATTCAATTTCATTGACACAACCAAATTCAACACACATTACAAGTACTACATTGTGTTTGTGTCAACAAATTTGTGTAATTTTATTATTATATACAATACATCTGATATGGTGTATTTGGAAATCCCTGATAGATGTTCTTATTGTTAAACAGGTAAATCTTTTCTGAGATCAGCAAACCTTCTTCATGGAAGAGTTAGAGGTCATCCATGTTTATCTCACAGGAAGAGGGCACAAAACATACAGGCTGTGTCAGTTCCAGTCCCACCATCTACAATGAACACCGCCGAGTATAGGAGGAAGCTATGCGAAAGCTATGGATTTACCCAAATTGGGGAACCGCTAGCAGATGATATTACATTGAAGGATATTATTGGAACTCTTCCAAAAAAGGTACCCTCCTACCCTGGTCTGCTAACTAACTACAGCTTCAGCCATGTTTTCTCTCCTCGGGGCACCAGTTAAAGTCTTTTGAATGCATTTCATCTAATACAGGAAATCACGCACTGTTACATTCTTGACTTTATCATTTGGTTATTAAGAAAGTGGTAATATGACAGGGAAGGATACCGTTTTATTTTATTTTTGAAATGCTAATACAAATTGGGAGTTTTTTTTTTCTGTAGTGGAATAGTTTGTTTCATGAAAATCACCCAATTGAGATTGCTCAGATCCTTCATGGTTTTTGATCAAATACAGAACTGGAAACATATGTAGCAGCTAGGTGCCTCACAGATATTTGAAATGAAATACGATAGAGGTCAAAACCAAGTAGATGGACTGATATCAGCGATTGTTGTTGTTTTTTAATTTCCATGCATCAAGAGAATCCTGCACACAAAAGTTTAGATATTGTGGTCTGCAGTTAAGGTTTTGAGACCCTTGATGGATGCGATAGAAGCTATCTTTATAGAGCTTAAAGATGTACCTAAAGTAGAAATGTAAGTCTCCAATCATGGTATGGGACATGCCCATGTTTCCAGTGCCCTAGATCCACTAAAATAGTGGTTTCCAGACTGTAAACAATGCCTTCTACAGACATAAGATGGACTTCCAAACAAGACTCAACTATGTTTAGCTGAGCATACAATCAAGCAATGAGCTCACTTACAAAATCAATTGACTCCTGAGGGCAAACTTACGACTTTCACCATATTCTTCTGATTATTGGCTGATCAGATTCATATCATTGGGTTGTGTAAGTTTGTAACAGTGCTGCAACAATTTTACCTTAGAGGGTAACTAGAGCGTTTTTCTGCTCTCAGAAGTCGATGTCACAGTGCTTGTTGAAGCACTGCTACTCATTTGTCGAAAGTTATATTTTTCCTATTTATTGAGTCCCCTAATGTCTATTTCAAACTTGCTGTAAGGTATTTGAGATTGATGATGTAAAAGCTTGGAAAACAATTCTAGTTTCCATCACTTCTTACACGCTGGGGATTTTGATGATTGCAAAGTCTCCATGGTATCTACTTCCACTGGCATGGGCATGGACAGGTACTGCAGTAACTGGGGTCAGTATGATGTTTTCTTCTTTTCTTTGAAACTGCTTCCTTTTCTTCCCCGTGTAATTTGATTGATTTTGTTTCTGAAATAGTTACTGCTTCTGTTTTCCTCCTGAAGTTCTTTGTGATAGGTCATGATTGTGCTCACAAATCATTTTCAAGGAACAAACTGGTGGAAGACATCGTTGGAACACTCGCATTTTTGCCCCTCATATACCCATATGAACCTTGGCGCTTTAAGCACGATCGCCATCACGCAAAAACAAACATGTCTATATCTTATCCCTTCTTCTTCTTTTTTTTATTAAAGTAAATTATTGATGTGTTCTTGCCAAATACTTGATATATTTTTTCTCCTCAAAACAATTGTTCGCATTATCAAATGTGGAATAAATGATCAGAACAACTCACATTTAAACGAAGCAATAACTCTTGGTTCAAATACATTGGAGTCTAACAGAAGAATGTGAGAAGACTTACGCCGATGATAATAAATCTGATGAAATATCAAGGGCCATTCCTACACGATGAATGAGAAACCCATGGATCTTCTGTTTGAGTCCTTCAATCTTCTCCGTAACCAGCTCCTCACGTTTTTCCCAACACTATCTAATCTGTCATTCACTCTCTTCAACTGTGATAGAACTGCAGCAATTGGACCACTGTTATCTTTACGTGCTGCTATCCCTCCATCAATCGCGTTTCACGAAATCCTGAAACCAGCTTCCTGAGATCTTGACCAGCTAAAGTTGGAACTATTCCTATGACTTGTAGCAGAACCGATCTGTGTTTTCCTATTACTTTTGTGTCCGAATTCATTGATTGTACAGCTTTAATAGGATTCCTGGTGTTAGAGACGTCACTGATACCAGCATATATTAATTCATTCCATCTCCCTTGTTCCCTGCACATGCATTTGTATTATAGGAACAGACGGGTCAAAATAAGAAAACTTCTAGTTTCTAAATAGTATTGAACTAACTTGTTTTAATTCTAACTCATTTCATTATGATGTTGGGAATGGTTCGCTCTTCCATTCTAATTTCAGGCTGTCTGAAGATACAGCTTGGTGTCCTATTCGTAGAGAAAAGTTTGATTCGGCCCCAGCTTTCCGGAAGGCAATTGTATTTGGATATGGTCCTTTGCGGACATGGATGTCGATAGCTCACTGGTATGATGCACCCAGAAGCCTACAATGTCAACTTATTTATGACTATAAAGTTGCCTCTCTTTTTTATGCTTGGTTACTGCTGATTTCTGTTTGAATATGTCCTTTTAATAATATCATCCATCTAGGTTACTGTGGCACTTCGATTTGAAGAAGTTCAGACCAAATGAAGTTAAAAGGGTGCAGATAAGCTTGACTTGTGTGTTTGCGTTTGTTGCAATTGGGTGGCCATTAATCATCTGGAAAACAGGACTCATTGGATGGATTAAGTTCTGGTTGATGCCATGGCTAGGTTACCACTTCTGGGTAAACACAATTTGAGTTTAAATTGTGGTTTCGACATGGAATAAAACCTTGGTTTTCCCTGACCATTATTTTATAACTGAACATGTGAATTGTAGATGAGTACTTTCACAATGGTGCATCACACAGCTCCTCACATACCATTTAAATCTTCAGATAAGTGGGATGCCGCTCAGGCCCAATTAAATGGCACAGTTCATTGCAACTATCCTCGTTGGTAATTCTTATCCCCTGTTGACATTTTCTCCTTTCTCTTAATACTATAGCATCTAACTGTATTGTATTAGTAGTCCAAAATTTTAGTAGTCATATATTTTATTATCATCTAAGTTATTTCATCTGTTATAAGTTCAAATTATCTTGTTAATTTTCAATTAAAAGCTTAACATTGTAAATGTGTTTGAACACGGAACAAGTTGTTTTACGTCTTTATTGTTATTTTTACGAGGACTTGAACATGTTTTTCATTGTTTTGAGCAGGATAGAGATTCTCTGCCACGATATCAATGTGCATATTCCTCACCATATATCTCCACGGATACCTAGCTACAACCTACGAGCAGCTCATAAATCTTTGCAAGAAAACTGGGGCAAGGTTATAAATATATTACGATTCTCCTGTCATCTTTTCTTTACTCCCAAACCCTCCTAATTACAATCCGGTTTGCTGTTTCTCATATCTGCCTGTCTGCACAATAATGCAGTATCTGAACGAAGCAACATGGAATTGGCGTTTGATGAAGACTATAATGACGGTCTGCCATGTTTACAGTGAGGAGCAGAATTACGTTTCTTTTGATGAAATAGCTCCAGACGAATCCCAACCAATTACATTCCTCAAAAAAGTCATGCCAGATTTTGCTTGATTAGTCTGTACCGGCATTCCTTTTAGATGCAGGCATCTAATTTTTTGCGTTTCTTAAATTATTCTGATGTACTCATTTCTCCCTCTAACTGCAATTTTGCCATCCAAACATCCACTGTTGGATGGAATGTAGTTTAGCAGTAACTACAAGTATGGGGAGAAAAGTTGGTCCATTTTAGTTGGTCTGACGATAAGGGGTATGGTTGAAAAAAAAATAATGCAAAAACAGATCTAGGACCACTATGAAAACCACATAACTTGAGGTTCACACTGAAGTTGGATATAAAAATCTAACTTATCAAGAACTCACACTTTGTGATCCCCTATTGGCAGTTGCAACTGCTCACATGGAAAAATAAAAAGCACTTTGATGGACAAATTCTCTGTGCAACCAAAGCTGAAAGGATTTCTTTCTTTCCAGTGCTGTTTTAAGGATAATGACATCAAGTAGTTATCCAGATAAGTGAAACATTATTCTCTGTTCAATTTAAAAACCGAAAATGATAGAAAACACGCAATTTGTTTTTTTTTTTTTTTTTATTATTATGATGATAGAAGATATATTCTTCGACAACAAATTACGTTTAAGTCCCACTTCCATATATGAGCAAAAATAATCAGTTTTCTTCTTTTCATTCATTTTATTGGGTATCAATATGAACAAACATCTCACAATCATACTTAAAAAAAAAAAAAAAGGACCATCCTAAATCACTGTGTATAGGTATGTTTAATGCATCTGTGTCATCACTATTGTCTTGTTACTACTACTGCTGCTGCTACTACAAACTGTTTAATGTCAAATAATTGGGGGAGATGGAGTCTCCCACACGTCGAAAACATTCTCCTCGCTGTGAAGAGCGAAGAGCCGATCACCACCAATGGAGAAATCACAGATTGAACCACCATAACTTCTTCTCAAACTGGATGTCAGCACCCAATCAGGACCACTAAAAACAGATATGCTATCATTCATGGAAGAAAAGAGTTGTCCTTGATGTAATGTTAGCTTAGGATAACAAGGTTCATCATGCATTTTACCTTTCGTCAGACGACTTCTAGAACTCCATCTAATGCTACCAACACCACTTCTCATATCCATGAACCCCAAATCTTCATACTCATTAACAACGCATATCGAATTGCTCTCTTCCATTGCAATTGCGTCGCGGACGCGTTTCTCGTCTACCGTTATAGGTGCTCCGATATCTGACCATGACCATACCATAGTTTTATCTCTGAAATCCAAAAGACTAATGTAACAGTTATCCTTCCTTGGGAACAAAGTGGCAACCAACAAACAATTACTCCCATTCAACCATTGGATTTTATCAGCATCGCCAAGTGACCAACCTAATGATTCATAGAAGAAATCAATCTGTTTGCCGGTAACTTGATCCCAGACACCAATCCCATACTCATTACTTCTCCCTTTACAACTTGCAAATATCTTACTGTCAGAATTAAAACATAGAGCTCCAGCAGTAAAGCTTTTCACCTGATTCTCATGGTTCACCTGAAACTTATACCTTAGATCCCCTGAAGATGAACTGAAGAGACCCATACCACCATCTTCTCTGCCTAATCTTTCACAAGCACTAATCACAATACTCTCTGAATCAATCCATCCAACATCATTCACTCTTTGATAATCAAGATTTAGCGGCGGATGTTCTTCGAGCATCCAATCATAGACATGAACCATGCTACCATGTGCAACAGCAACACCACCATCAGGACCAGCTCTAATTGCAGTACCATCACCAGGAGCACGACCTCTAACTGAACCAGTTAGCCTTAACCTGTTACCATCGAATTGTCCCCATTTTGCACTTCTGACATGATCAAGGACACCGTAAAATAGAGCTTCTCTGTAGAGTAATTTTTCAGGTATGTTAGGTGGGATATAAAGCTCACCTGTTCTTAAAACATCAAGCAGAACAGAGAAACAATCCGAGTTTCGATCTATGAAGTGTTCTTCATTGATTTCTCTTGGTCTTAGGTTCCATTCATCATCAAACATAGCTCCAAACATTGAATTTCTACCTGCGTTTGCAAGTGTTGTTGCTGTTGTTTCGAAGATTTTGCCTCCGACATTAAATCTCACCTTGTCACCTTGGATTCCCATATTCCGGGGGGGTTTTCAAGGAAATTGGACCGAAGATTTTGATGATTGTTATATAAATCAATTAGAAATCAATTGATAGATAAGAAAAAAGATTTACAAGAAGATATTAGAAATCCAACAGACAAACTGATTGATTAATCTAAAACAGAATAAAAAAAATGATAAGAACAGAGCAGGTGGGAAGGGAAATGAAAGAATCTGAATCTGATTGAAATGAAAGAATCAGAGATGAAGAGAGGGAGATTTGAGAGATGGGTTTTCATTGTTTGTTTTGGTTGGAGGATTTGGTTTTGTAGAATTGGAGAGGAAATTGGAGCCGAGTTGTATTCAAAATTGACTCTTTTTCTTTTCTCATTTTCGTTTTTATTTATTTTTTAAAGTTTTAACTTTTGGGAATTTATATTCCGAACCTTCAGTTTTTAGGGTCCAGCTTTGTCTTTTGGCCTTTTGTCAAGAAGACTTCCCAACCTTCTTTTAAAGTCATTGTTTGAGCACCAAATTTGTAGTTCGTTGTGGTGGTTTTTACATCCCAATTTGCCACCCGTTAGACTTTTAACGGTTCGTTTTAAATATACGCATAAATGAAGAAACGATATTCTGAATAGCGTTTGACGCTATTTGGATGGGTGTTATTTTTATTGGCGTTTTTCATTTTTTAGCACGCAAATCTGAATAGCGTTTTACACTAATTTGATTAGCGTTTCTATGGATTCCACGGACCATCCAACAAAATCGTGGAATATGGCTTGGAAAAACTGTGGAAGATGCGCTTTCTTGTTGTTGGAATCTTGCAACAACAATTAACATCACGTTAGATATATCAAATTAATATGTAAAGAACTGAATCAACACAACTCTACCGAAAACAACTTGACGAGGGCAGAATTACAGGTTCAACAAGTTGTCCTTAACACATTAGTTCATGGGTATACTCGAGATGAGTAATGCTAAACCCTCACAACGAAGATGTGTCCAAGATAAGACTGCCCTATATAACTTGAGTTAGCACAACACAAGTTACCCACTCTTGAACTTAGCAACCGGGATTGGAAGTGAACACGCCGCGAAAAACAAACAAGAAGATGATAGAAAGAAGAGTTGCCTCTTGTGTGTATTTTAAAACATATTTTCGAGTAGTATTTATTGGAGAAGATTCCTTGTAAATCAAGTTCGATTTAAGTTTCCATATAAAACAAGTTTCTTGTAAAACTAATCAAAAAAAAAAAAGGAATTATCCTATAAATAAAACACTTTAGGAAATTATTTTTGGAATTAATTTCCTAAAGAAAAATTAGCAAAAATAATATCGAGTACACACACGCCTTGGTGTATGGTGTAAAATTAATTTCCTAAAAAATGTAAAATTAATTTCCTAAAGAAAAATTAGCAAAATAATATCGAGTAGACACATGACTTGGTGTATGGTATACACGTACAAATTCTTCAAATTCTTTGATAGCCAGAGCCTACCCAAACAAATTGTATTTCACTATATGAATAGCATGAGCAGAATTAATTATGAGTTTTGTTGGTGAAAACTCGTGTGTTTCTTTCCTTCCAGGTGCACCACGGCAGCTGCTAAAAGATTCCATAGTAGCTTCTTTTGAACTGCATCAAAGTTCAATTGTCAGGCTAAAAGTGAAGCAGGAACATTGGATGGCATTGTGAAACAAAGATGCAACTTTTTCATAAAGTGTTGCCAAATTCCAGTTACAAACTCACATTGTAAGGAAAAAGATGGGATGTTGCTTCATCATTGTTGCAAAATAGGCAAGTGGATGGTGTTGCATTGCCTTTTCTAACAAGATAGTCTCTTGTGGGAAGTCTGAAATGACTTATGCACCAGATAAAGTAGACCTCTTTTGGTGGATATTGTTGCTGCCAAAGAAAATGAAAAATGTCTTGTACTGGAACTTCATTTGCAGTCATTAACTTGTTGTAGCAAGGTTTAACAAAGAAAGTCTTTTTTGTTGTTAAAGCCCATTTGAAAACATCTTCACCGTTCGGATTCAAACTGAAGTTTGTCAGACTTTCTTGAAAAATGTCGAATTCTCCATTCACTTCAGTTGATAACCTTCTAGGAAGTTTAAGATTTTGAAAAAGATCAGAAAGATTTAGATCATGCATCTACATACAAATTAATGAGGAAAAAAAAATACATAGAGGTTCATCATCCTCCCAAAATCTTGTTTTTTGTCCATTGTTGACCTTGAGATTAAAATTCTGTAAAAATAAATCTTTGCTTTGCATAATTTCTTTCCACGCGGTAACACCATAAGCACTTTTTTTTTTATGCAAAAAAAAACTTTGATTAACTAGGCACTTTCGTGCTGGATAGTACTTAACAAGAAAGATGGAGGAATTCTGAGCCAGGTGCTCGAGATTCCTTCCTTACGCGCATACTTTGCCAATTCATCAGCACATTTATTGGCTACTCTATCTATGTTCTTACATAACCCACTCTCAAAAGAAGCTAAAAGAAATTTAATGTCTTCGACAATGCCTATGTTCTCCCATGGTACCTCTGTATCTTTTCCCTGGATAGTCTTCACTAACGGTAAGTAATCTGTTTCAATGATTATCTTCTGAAACTTCAAATCTAAAGCCATCTTTATAGATTCTAACACTGCAAGACACTCTAGTTGCTCAGGTCCAGCAGCTCCATTGAGAACCACACTTCTCGATGCTAGATGTGCACCTGCAGAATTTCTAAATATTAGTCCATAGCCACCCGTATAAGTTAAGTGACAAAAGGAAGCATCAGTATTGATTTTAACAACATCTAGGTATGGTGGACACCATTTAGGAATATTTTTGGTCCTAACTGAATGCATTCTAGGTTTGCTAGCTATAGGCATATCATTAAGAAAGATATTTATGCGATGTAGATACTGATGGGGAGAGCAAAACTCATTGTTAAAGACTGTAGTGCATCTATCCTTCCACAGATGCCAGGTGATCACCGCCATTTTTGCGACTAAGCCTCTGTCTGGCCCGTTAATCCAAGTATCTAGCCAATCTTTAGGGTTGTTCCATTCCTGGTTAGGAGTGTTGTAACTTGACTCCAAACCAAATCGCTTTCATATCTTGGCATTCTAACAAAGATATGCATTGTAGTTTCGAAATGTACTTTGCATCTGCAGCACATAACCATATCTTGTGGTACTCTTCTATTCATTCTTTCTTTGGAACATATTATGTCTTTTGCACACTTCCACAGAAAAATTTGTATTCTTGGAATGGTGTCTATATCCCAAATTTTCTTCCAAATGTTGTTACTTGCAGTGGTAGACTGATCTTCCCCATTATGGTATTTGTTGTTGTATAGCACGTAGTAAGGCAGACTTTCTTTGTGAAGTTTCCCGTTTTGTTTTTGTCCAAATAAGTTTGTCTTCACTATTAAGAGTAATTCTCATT
Organism: Papaver bracteatum; assembly: GCA_023529315.1. NCBI lineage: Eukaryota > Viridiplantae > Streptophyta > Magnoliopsida > Ranunculales > Papaveraceae > Papaver > Papaver bracteatum. The sequence continues at coordinate 139,976 of JAJJWX010004327.1, read as the reverse complement.
CTCAGTATCTTGGCCGCCGTTTCCTGATCGAATAATTGGATTATAATATCTTGTTTCCATACCTTGCTTTCTTGATCAATAAGTTCAGCAACATGGGTGAATCTGCCAGGGTCAATTTCACTAGCAGCCGGGGAAGGAGGACTATCTGTGTTGAGTATCCATTTATCTTGCCATATCATGATCTTCTTACCATTACCCAGTGACCAGAAACTGTACTTATATATGAATTTCAATGCAGAACTAATACTCTTCCAAGACCAAGTCGATTCTGCCTTTTTAGGGGCGTGAAGAGCATTTAATGTTTTAAAGTACTTCGCTTGTAGTGACCTGCCCCATAAGCTATTTTTAACCGTGCAAAGTCTCCATGCAGATTTCGCCAAGAGAGCCTGATTAAACAATTTCAGATCCCTGAAGTTTAGACCTCCATCAGTAGTTGTGCGACAGTTTCCAGACCAAGAATCTAAGTAAAGGCATTTCTTCTCCTTTTTGTTCCACCAGAAATGTAGTTGCAAGGAATTCATTTTATTGACTGTCTCCTCTGGAAGCTTGAAAGAGCTCATTTGGTGTATTGGAATGGTGTTGAGAACATTTTTAACCATAATGGATCTTCCCGCTTGAGATTCCATTTTTCCTATCCAGTTGGTTAGCCTTCTTTGCATATTATCCACTAAAAAGTTGAAAGAAACCTTCTTTTTCTTTTTTAGGAATAGAGGTATACCGAGATATTTTTCATCCTCGGACATTTTACTCACCTTTAGAATACCAATGATTGCTTGAGCATCTTCTTGCGCCATGTTTTTACTAAAAGAAATACTAAATTTCTGATAGTTGAGAAGTTGTCCTGATGAAGAACTAAACCCTTGCAGAATGTCTTGTAAATTCAGAATGTTATCCAGATTTTCCTTCACAAAAATTAAGCAGTCATCCGCAAATAGAAGGTGACTTATAGGAGGATCCCTTCTAGCTATTTTGATACCTCTTATCTTCTTAGAGAATTCAACTGCTACCATGGCTCTCGAAAACGCTTCCATAGCGATGATGAATAGGTAAGGAGATATCGGATCTCCTTGCCGTATACCTCGAGAAGGGTGAAAAGGTGAGCAGGGAGATCCATTGAGTAGAACTGAAATTTCTGTTGTAGATATACACTGATGGATAAGGCCACAGAACTGTTCTCCGAAGCCCATTCTCCTCATGAATTCAAGAATAAATCTCCATTCAAGCCTATCAAAGGCCTTCGACATGTCCAGCTTCAGAGCTAGAAAAACTTCACCACTCCTCCTCCTTTTCAAGGTGTGGATAATTTCGTGAGCAAGTGAGATGTTTTCTGAAATAAGTCTCCCTGGTACATAAGCAGACTGGAGAGGTGAAATAGCTTTATCAAGTAGACTCTTCATTCTTCTGGCAATAAGCTTAGAAATAAGCTTATAAGTTGTATTACAAAGTGCTATTGGTCGGTAATCATATGGGGAGCTTGGAGTTTTCACTTTTGGAACTAGCATGAGTCTAGTTTGATTTATCTTCTTGCTGATAAAACCATTCTTGAAGAAATCTTGAATCATGCAGACAATATCTTCCTTTATGACGTCCCACTGTGTTAAGTAGAATCCTGGAGGAAAGCCATCTAGTCCAGGGGCTTTCCATGGATCCATACTTTTAAGTGTTTCGAGAATTTCTTGCTCCAACGGAATCGCCGCTAGTCTTTCATTATCATGGGAATTCATAACAGGTTTAACATGCTTAAGAAAATCCTCATCCAGTTCCGGATTTGAAGAGGTGCTAATTTCCTTAAAATGCTCAGTAAGAAGAGACGATAAAGAGCTTCTGTCCGAACACCAAACTCCATTCTTGTCTTGCAATGCATCTATCCTATTTCTTGATCTTCTTGTGTTTGCAGTCGCATGATGTAACTTTGTATTGCTGTCTACTTATCTGAAGAAATTATCCTTATTCTTTTGTTACCAGAATTCTTTCTTTATTTCTTCCCATTTGTGAATTTCAGCTTCCACCTCCACAATATTTCTGGTATTATCTTGGTAGGTTGCTGCCTGATGAAGAATATCAAGTTTAGTGTGGAGCAGTTTTATATTGGAATCCATATGACCAAAAGATTCCTTATTCCATATACTGAGTGATTTCCTTGTAATCTGAAGCTTGTGGTTTACATTGTGGGATGAACTTCCGCTTACATTACTACTCCAAGCCTTGACAATCAGTTCTTTGCAAGTAGAGTCTTGTAGCCAACATGAGAAGAATTTCCAATTCCTGCTAATGTTAGTTTCAGGAGAATACATACTTAAAAGAATTGGAGTATGGTCAGATTCAAGCTGAGTGAGGTGAACTAGCTTAGTGTCAGGAAAGGAAATAAGCCAGTCATCATTAACCATAGCCCTGTCTAACCTAGATTTAATTCTTCCAGTGTCGTGTTTATTACTCGTCCAGGTGAACGGTTTACCATTGTAGGTTAAGTCAACTAGGCCCGCATCTTGAATGCATTGTTTAACTGATAGAGAAGTTGAACTTGACCCTACCGATTTTCCTATTCTGTTTGAGGGTTCAAGGATTACATTTATGTCACCCACCAACACCCACGGTTGGTTTACCTCTAGACCAAGGTCCCTTATGAAACTCCATTGAGTTTTCTTTTCATGTGGTTTACAAGAACCATACACTAAGGATAAGATCCATTCCGGTTTAGAGGGATCGTTCTTAACTAAACAATGTATCATATTCTTGGAGGAATGAACTATTTCTAAGCCAAATCCATCCTTCCATAATAGAAGAAGGCCGCCAGATAAGCCTATAGAAGGTTCATGAGCAGAATTTGGAAAGTTTAGTCTTTTAGAAAGCCTGAGAATCTTATCAGTTTTGACTTTGGTTTCTTGTATGAAAATGATGTCGGGGTTATGTAATCTAGAAAGGTTTATTATATGATCCCTAGTTTTTACATTATTGAAACCTTGACAATTCCAGGCAATAATCTTCATTCTAAAAGCGCAATAATGAATAGTAGCGGCAATTAAAGATAATTTTGAAGAAGAGAAATAAGCAAAATGGGTGTTGGGCTTTAGTTTTAGAAATACCTGAGAAAGGTCTCACGGCAGGTTTCATTCATGGGAGCAGGAAAGTTTGCAGCTGAGTTGTCCGACACCCTCATGTTAGTATTAAGTTGGTCCCCATTAGTAGGTTCATTATTATTCTGGGTACTAAGTGGCTGATTATGAATATTATGTGGGTTCATTGAAGGCCCCTGGTTAAGAGATAAGTTTCTCATATTCTTTTCATTTCTTTGGACGTCTGCAGTAGCTTCCTCAGTCATATCCTCATCCAAGGAAATGTCTTGATTGTTTTCAACATTTCCCCCTTGCATTTCATTATTTTTATATCTTTCCCAAAGAGAGTTAATCACTACTCTGATAATCTTCATCTTCATTTTCTTATTCTCAACAAGTTTTCCTGTTATTCCAAATTTCCATTCTTCCTCCACCCGATTGATATTTTGTGAAGTTCCCACATTTCTTCCTGGCATTGCAGACAAAACAATATTTGGTTGTCTCAATTGACAGGATAATTGATTGATATGACGACTTTGTGGTGCAGACATGACCGGATTGTTAATATTAAATGTCTCGATTTGTATTGATTTCACAGAACTATTGATGACATGGTTTCTCCACTTCTTGATAGACTTTATGTCGATTCTAGTGTCTTCACTTACAAAACTTAGATTAAGATCCAGCATCTTTGGCGCAATCAATATCGATCTTCTTGTAAGGGAGACCCTATATTCTTTATGGTACCGGTTGAAAACAAAATAGTTTTTGTGGTATAGAGATTGATATATACTGAGATAAGGTATAAAGGTGGACAAACTTGAATTTCTATAACTCAGCCTAAAATCATGGATGCTAATCGACTGGTTTTTTTTGTTCGAAATCTTTTGGAAATTTGAATACTGATGTTCTTGATTAGGGAAACCAGATCTGGGTTTTGAATGATAATTGAAATTATATGAGGTAAAGTTTGAAGGCAAAAAAACCTTGGATGAATGATGAGAGACTTCTGAACTACTAATATGGACCAACATCAAAACGATGATGGTTAGCACCACTTCTTTGTTTTACATTTTTTCTCAAATTTGCAAAATTCATGCGAAAACCACCACGGATACCCACAGAATGATTGATCAGAGACCTGCAAATATTTACAAACCCATGAAGATCCTTTAAAATTGAAAGATTAAGAAAAAAAGAAATCAAATTCAGTAGGAACAGTTTAAGAAGAGGTTTGATTTTTAGAAGAAATTCCACAACCTTCTAAGAAATCAAACTTTTAAAACTAAAGAAATTCATACGGAGAATAATAATGATACTAAATCAGAACAAATTAACATCCGGAAATCATTGAAATCAAAGATTTAAAACGATTTTTTCAGATGAGTTGACTCATTTGTCGCCCGATTTTTCGCCCTTTTTCTCTCGAAGTACTTTGTGCTGCCTCGCCCATAAGCACCTTTTGGATGCTTTGAAAGCCATTTTATCCCATCAATACCATATTTTTCATCAATAATACGCCTCCATAAAGCATCAGACTCATTATGCCAACTATTTATGACATCATTGAAAGTTTGAAACTAGGAGATTCAAAATCCTTATTAACCAGACACCATGAAAAAATGCGATACTTTATCTTTTACTGCACTGCAATCTCTGTGTTAGTTTTGCTCCGAAAAGCCCTGATATTTCTTTATTTCCAAATACTCCATAATATTGCAATAAAGATCATGTACTAAATATGGAATTGTGTATTCCAAGAAAATTGCACATTGAAAAAAGACCAAATTTTTCTTTAAACTTCCACTGATTTTTTTTCTTCTAAAATGAGACCATATTTTGCCTGCAAAATCATAAAGTAAGAAGAGATGATTGACAAACACATTTTTAGAGCAAAAGCGACATGTCTGGGGAACATCAATACCCATTCTCCAAGCATATTTTTTGTTGGCAAAATGTTATGTGCCGAAGTCTATAGAGAGAAACAAATTTTTAGTGGTAATTTTAGCCCGAATATACTTGAAAGTATGTCTTTGACTCTGGACATCAGGTATGTTTGCAAGCACATCATAAGTTGATTTAACTAATAAACGACCTTTAGCACCAATAAGCCATTTGACTTCATAATATACATTTCTATTAAGAGAAACCAAATTCAATTTGCTTTGCAGTTCAAGTAGTTAAAGCCTTATTGCATCATTAAGTCTCATGGGTAAAGCAAATTTCCAAACTGCATCCTTTTCTTCTAGTCTGTTTATAGATTTGGGTATTTTAAATGTAATGGTACTTCATAGAGCCATGCATACATTCAAAAATTGTTACCACTATCTGAGTTTACTTTAAAAAAATTCAGAAATCACATTTCATTATACCCTTCCAGACAAAAGTGACACAAGAAGTTTTTGGAATTTTAGAGAACCATCCATTTTGTTCAGCTCCATTTTTATCACAAAATAATATATTTTCATAAAACACCCTTCTCATATGCAAATCTCACTACCATTTGGCTAAGAGAGCCTTATTCATTTTCATCAAATCTTGGATACGAAGACCACTAAATTTTCTTCTCCTACGTAAAGCATCCCATTTAAGGAGAGGAACTTCTTTTTTTCTTTTTTGATGCAAAATAAATATATTGATTAAGAATAGAAGTTAGGAGGAATATATGTCATATCTTCTTCTAGCTGAGTACATATAAAGACAAGAGCATTACCCTGCCAAAAATCAGAAGTCTTAAACTTTCTAGAATGCTTAGATAGTGTATCTGCTGGTTCATTGCATTCCCTTATTACATGTCGAACCTTCCAGGATCGAATACTACTAAGATAAAATTGAATGTCTCTAATAATAGGTAAATTTTCCCAACTAATGCAAGTGCTTGATCCATTGATTGCAGCTGCTACATTCGAATAGTCTATATCAGAATAACGCATTCCAGATTAAGATTAATATCCCAGCAAACTACCTCCAAAGCCGTCATGAACTCCGCCTCCTCAACATTTAAATATCCATTTCTAAATATGCACTTGGAGAATTGATGTTCACCTGCAAAATTTCGTAAAATTAGTCCTATGCCACAATCTTTAGATAATAATTTATAGGAAGCATCACAATTTATTGTAACAAAAGTATTTTCTGGAGGTATCCATCTCCTATTTCTATCAAATGCACTAACAACATTATAAGTATTAGCAATACTGTTGTCTACTGTTACCAAATCCACCAGATTTTGAGCTTTCCTGATAACAATTTATTTGATTTGGTTTAGTTCCTTCAAAGACAGTTATACATCTCTCATTCCAGACTTCCCAAACAACACATCCAACATGGATAATCCAGTCCCCACCGACTGTGGATTTAGCACGAACCAGCTAATAATCCAAGACTGAATACTGGTATGATTTTGTAGAGAACTAAGACCTCCTTGAACAGAATTAATAACAGATTTGGTGAAGGTCCAATGAAGTAAAAGATGGCTTGTAGTTTCCCAGTCTTGCTCACAGAAAGGACATGAACTAACTTCATCTCCCATATGTATTAAAATCCTTTCATTGGTAGGTACATTATCAGTCATGCACTTCTAGAGAAATAGTTTTATTTTTGAGATTGTCTGTAAACCCAAGAGAGCTTTCCATATGCTACTATCAACAACTAATTGATTATTAACACCAGGAGCTGCAACATTATGTTTTAATTCCACCAACTTGTAATAAGCTGACTTAACAATAAATAACCCATTGTTGGTTAGAGTCCAAATCAAATTGTCTTCAATATTTCTAGGAATCCTAATTTGAATAATTTTATCTGCAGTTTCTTTATCAAAAAGAGAATCAATTATATCAACTTTCCAGGTTAGGGAGTCGGAATTTATCAAGTCAGATACAAAGATATAAGTTTGCATAACCTGCTCACTATTATCATTAGGAACTGGAGGTATTTCAGATTCTGGTATCCACATATCAAGCCATATTATGATCTTTTTACCATCACCCACCTACCACAGACTGTATCTCTTAATGAATTCTACACTTCCATACGTATTTTTTCAATCCCGTGAAGAGTATTTCTTGGTAGATGCATGTAATAAGGAATTTTGTGGAAAATATCTTATATCGAGACATACTTCAAAGATCTGATTAGAAAACTTATACACGCTCCAAGTAGATCTAGCTAATAAGGCTTGATTGAAAAACTTCAAATCTCTAAACCCCAATCCACCTTCATTTTTACCTCTACAGAGATTCTTCCAAGCAACAATATAAACTCCTTTACCACCCTTCTTTTTCCTCCAAAATTGTCTTTGAACCTTCTCTAGATCATCAATGGTACTATCTGGAAGTTTGAATGAGCTCATATGATGTAAGGGCATAGCATTAAAAACATGTTTTACAAGAGTTGTTCTTCCTAAATGATTCATAAATTTTCCTCTCCATCTTGATAGCCTGCACTTCATATTCTTGACCATATTAGAAAAGGAACCAGTTTTTCTTCTATTCAAAAACAAAGGAATTCCAAAATATTTTTCATCCATATTCATACACTGAACTTTTAGTCTTCTAGAGAGTATCCTACAATGCCTTGAGTGTATATTTTTAGAATAATAAACAACTGATTTCTGGAAGTTTATCTGCTGCCCTAAACTCTCACTAAATTCCTTAATGACATCCAATAAATTGTTGATATTATAAAGATTAGTTTTAGTAAAGATCAAGCAAACATATGCAAATAGCAGATAAGTTACTTGAAGGGCATCCCTACCAATATTTATTTCCTGAATTTTACTTGTATACTCAGCATCATCCATAGCTCTTATGAAAACCACCATAGTGAGAAGAAAAAAATATGGTAATAATGGATCACCCTGCCTGAGTCCCCTTGTAGGTTTAAAAGAAGTACAAGACACCATTAATATTGATGCTAATTTCTGTGGTACTAATACATTCCTCCACCAAGTTGCACCAAGTAGTATTGAAACCCATTTGAAGCATAATCTTCTTCAGAAAAACCCATTCAACTCTATCAAATGCCTTTGACATATCCAACTTTAAAGCCATATAACCATGTTTGCCTTTCTTCCTTTTCATACAATTTCTTGAGCTAAAAAAACATAGTCTGAAAGTTGTTTTCCTGAAACATAAGCATACTGCATATGAGAGATTATCTTATCCATATGAATCCTCATTCTTAGAGTTGGAATTTTTGAAATTATCTTATAAGTTGTGTTACATAATGAAATAGGCTTATAATCAGCTGGCTTTTGAGGCAAATTGACTTTAGGAATGAGAAAAATATTTTTTCTTGTTCATACTTTTAAGGAGCTTTCCTGTTGTAATAAATAATTGCACCATATTTGTGACATCTTCACCAACAATGTCCCACTGAGACTGAAAAAATCCAGGGAGAAAACCATCTGGACTTGGAGATTTCCATGGTTTCATTTGATTTGAAAGTGGAGAATATCTCATCTGCATCAGGTATTTTTGTGAGCAGCATGTTGTCAGCTTTTGTAATTTGAGCTGGAATCAAGCTGATGAGCCTTTCACCAATATTTGGTGAAGTTGATGTGCTGATCTGGATAAAATACCGGTTAAATAAAGCTTTCTTCTTTTATTTATTATCGTCCTTGTAATTTTTTCAAGCATATTTAAGCTTTTTGTATCAAACTTTTTCCTAAAATTAAATATGATTAATAAAGAATCCTATTTTTGGGGCTATAGGGGGAGACTGTTTTTTGGGGCTATTTTACTAAGTGGAGCCTAAATGTTATAGGGGGAGATCACATATGTGTAAAATTTCTAAAATACCCTCCATAATTTTTATTTATTCCCCTTATACCCTCTCATTAACTACCTAATCTAATCAAAAGAAAAAAAAAACTGAAAAAAAATCGGACGACATTAAAAGAAAAAAAACCATCCCCCTCTTATAAGTTTTTTTTTTCTTCCTTCCTCTTCTTGTTCTTCTTCTTTCCTTCTTCTTTTCTTCTTCCATTGAACATTGTTCAACGATTAATCGTCGATTCAAAAAAAAATCGTCGTCGATTAACAACATTCTATAAAACCATGAAACCTAAGGAAAATCGAGGTCAATTTTCGTCGAATCAATCTCCTACTGAAGCAGAGAAAGCAACTTCATCAACTGAAGATGAAACTGCAGATTAAGAGGAAGTGAATGAAGGAGTTCTGGAAGCCTCCGAGTCACCTGACATGACAGCAATAAGGTATGAATTCAAAACCCAGTATTTATTTAAGCGTTTCGTTGATTAATCAGTTGGTTTCGAAAAATTTAGGTCTGAAAAAATGGTTTCTGAAAATGTTTACGGCTGGGAGTTCTTGTATTCCCAGCCGTAAATAGGTATAACGGTTGGGAATTGTCGATTTCCCATCTATTTACAAATTACACGGTTGGGATATATAAAAACTCCCATCCGTAACTAAATCGACTTGTACGAGATGGAGCATTCCTATCCGTAACCAGTAGTATACGGCTAGGAATATCCTAGCCATATATTCTCCTGTGTTCAAATTTTTTTAGTTGTTGTATTGTTACGTCTCGGTTTTCCCAGCCGTAGTTATATATCCTGACCGTGATATCCAGTTTCCTAGACGTTTTCACATTACGTCTTGGAGTTTTCTAGCCGTATTTATGCCCTGTGTTGTACTGTGAACTAGCAATATACATACGGGTAGGTTTTCGTATCCGTAATGCTATGTCGGCTTGGTCGACATCTAAGTTCCCATCCGTGTTTTGGTTTCGGCTGGGAATATTACCATTATCCCAGACGTAGTTACTTTTGCGGGTTGGGCTATCCAATTTTCCTAGCCGTATGAGGTGTTACGGTTTGGTTCTGTCAAATTTTCTCAGACGTATTTATTATCTAATTTTGGTTTTTTGCCTTGTTTGTCTTGGAAAAGAAGGAAAAAAAAGAAGAAGAAAAGATCCCAAGAAGTAACACCTTCTAGTTACCCCACTCCGCAACCTCGTCACGCAAAACCATTGGGTGCAGACGCAAGGAAAGAAATCGGAGTTGTGCCTGCTGGAGAAAAGGAAGGTGGTGGAGATGGAGTTGGAGTCACTGGAGGAACTGAAGTTGGAGTTGCTGGAGGAACTGAAGTTATTGTTACCGAGGGAACTGAAGTTGTTGTTACTCAAGGAACTGAAGTTGTTGTGACTGAAGTTGTTGGCACTATTAGTGGTGGTGTAAATGAAGTTGGCACTTCTAGTGTTGTTTCTATTGATAAAGGTAAATCCGTAGTCGAGGAGGGCAAAGAGGGGGACAAGAAGGAGGGAAAGAAGAAGTATAAACCTAAGACAACGCCAAGAGAAGTAATTGATTATATGGAGCCTTTACCTCCCAAGAGGAACGGGAGACCTTGGGGTGAGCCAAGAGATCGTTCCGTCTTGATTGGCTACACTTCTTCATGGGCTGGTCAGGTTTGTGGCACAAAGGTAATAAATCAAATTACATATATGTTATATTCATTTTGTTATGGATTATTATTTTTACAACCATTTATTTTTTGGTAGTTTCCGGATAAAGCTGTCCCTAAACTAAAACACCAACAAGCAAAGTTTTGGCCGTTGGACGATGAGCATCCAGATGTGCAAGTTTTGGTCAAAGCTTCGGGGTTATGGTCTGGAATCGATGCTTTGCAGAATACATATGATGTTGTCACAGTTTGTGGTTTTAGAGAAAGATTTTAGCCCGAAACCATGACTTTTCACCTCCCATTCGGCGAGATGACAATCACTCCGGATGACGCAAAGAAAATCACTGGTCTAGCTTTGGAAGGAAAGGCGGTGTTTGAGGGTTTCAACAATTCCATGCCTTTTGATGAGCTTTGTGCCTTGGCGAAGAACTGTCTTGGGTGGGGTAAAGATGAAGCGGAAGAAGAGTTTGAGATAGGGTTTGGAGCACCTCCTAGATCTAAGAGAAAATTTAGTGCACCGGGCGAACTTAGTGAAGCAGTTAATATGCCAAGGAAGATTAATTTGGTTCTTCTGAGGGATAAGTTTGGGGATTCTAAACGCAATACGGATATGGGATTGGTGGTGATGGACACATAAATAGCTATACATACGGCTATAGCTTACTTGTTGCATGCTCTTAGGACCGTCCTTTTAGCCGATTTCTCAGGCAATAAGGTAAATGCATGTTACTTGCAGTGGTTGAAGACTCTCAGTCTCGATAAGGAAACAAACGAGGTACCTAAGTACTCGTGGGCCACCGCCCTCCTTGCTGATGTGTTGGAATATTTTTGCAAAGCTTCTAGACGGAATGAAACACAAATTACGGGATGTGTTGCTCTTGTCCAGGTATCTTTTTGTTTTAATATAATAGATGTTTATTTGTTTTACTTTTATAACTTATTTATAAACAATTTTTTTTTTAATTTTTTGTCGTAGTCACGGGCTTACGACCATTTTAAAAGCTTGAGGCATACTCGGAATACAGATTGGCCTCTTGATAAACCTACAGGAGGGAGATACCCTTTTGGAGGACCCAACACAAGGCTAAAGAGATGGAAATGGTCGACATGAGGAAAAAATTGGATGCTTTGACAATTGAAGATGTGGTTTTTGATCCATATTTGAAACTTGATGAGGATGGTGAATGGGAAGTTGATGATAGAGTATTTTCTGATGTGGCAACCTATATGGGACCGTTGTTTCATGCAACCAGGTTCGTCATTTTAAATCCTCGTAAAACGCTCCACCAAATCGGTATTGTACAGAAAATTGTGCCTGAAGAGACTCGTTTTAGGCTGAGCGTAGCCACCTCCCAATTTAAGGACAAACATGTCAAATTGAACTATGAAAATGCACCGGCAATTGTCCATTGGAATGCTCGTTCCGAAGAAGTGAACCAAATAAGTAGAAGACTCCTTGAAGCAGAACATGGTACTTCCCAAGCGGATGCGAATTACATGGAATTGTATGGAGAGTGGGCTCATCCTTATGTGGAAAATTTGGATCCGGAGGCGCAGAGACATTACAGGAATGCAGAGAAAGAGAGTTCAAAGACACCAAGGAGTGAAGAACATGATTGGCAGAAGATGGTGGTACGTATACTACTAATTATGTTTGTATATGATGTTTTTTTTAATTATCTATGAATAATGGAAGTATGTGTGTTTGATATGAAAAAATAGGTCGACCGAGTTAATTGGGTGACCAAATACATCAGCCGTATGATTGATTTGGGTCAGGATTTAACGGTAGATGAACTCAGATTAATGCGGAATCGAGTTAGAGGCATAATACTCCCTGAGAAAGGAGGTTTATATCCTGTTGAAGCACTAAGGAGATCTAAAAGGGCTAGGTCTCCTTCTCCTAGCGACGACTCAGACACTCCCCCCCTGACCAAGTTCAATCTAAGCAATGAAAAGCCGGCCGAGGTGGTAGAGGTGAAAAATGTGGAACGAGTGCTCGAGGTGGTCGAGGTGCAAAAGGTGGAACAAGTGCTCGAAGTGGTCGAGGTACTGGACCAAGTGCTCGAGGTGGACGTGGTGGAGGTAGAAAGGCTCAAACTCAAGGTGGCGGTAGAGGTAAAAAATCTAGAGTTATAGAACAAGTTGTGGAACCTCAGGCAAGGGACGATTTGGATGACTTTTTGGAAGGCACGTCGGAGGAGGGATCAAGGGAAAGTGAATGACTATTAACTTTTTATTATATTACTTCATGGATCTTTTATTATCTAAGACTTTGTCTATTTACTGTTTTTGTGTTTGGTTATGGATTTGGATGGAAAGACTTTTAAAACTTTGCATTTATTAATGAATGTTAGTCTTTCCAATTGTCTAATCTAAGTAAACTGAGGAAATAATCAAGATTCACAAAGTTTTTGTGCACTTTCGGCTAGGTCGATCCTTCATATAACCTAACCGCAAGTGCACATAATCCTTGTCAAATATACTTGCACAGGATTGCGGTTGGAAAGTCTCGGTCGTTTTATAAACACGTCTAGGAAACTTAACCGTAACTAATTTACGGTCGTTTTATAAACACGTCTAGGAAACTTAACCGTAACTAATTTACGGTCATTTTATAAACACGTCTAGGAAACTTAACCGTAACTAATTTACGGTCGTTTCACTGGATACTCAAAATTTAACTGAAATTAGGTTACGACTACGTTTCCGAGCCGTGTATTTTTTTTGCAGTTGGCACTCCGAGCCGTAAAACTGACATAAATTTGCAGCTCTTTTTTACGGCTAGGAATTTATTATATACCATGGACGTTAGACTGACAAAAATAACAACTATTGTTTACGACTTAAACTACCGAGCCGTAAATATGACACACCACATATCCTGCAATTTATACAGAATAACGGCTGGGTCTCTCCTGCGATTTCCCAGCCGTAAATACCTATAGTTATGAATACCACATCATATCGGCTAGCTTTTTGAATTTTGAAAAATAGATCTGTTTGAAGACTGATCTATAGAAGGTTCTAGCTGTTCAACCACTTATTTAAACTTGAAATAACTATATAACCACCCATTCCAAAACAAAATCACACCTTCTACATCAATAAAATAAACCCAACTTATTAATTACGGCTTGAACTCCTACAAACTCGATGCAATGTACTCAAAGGATAAACCCAACTTCACTTTGGAAGAAGATTTATCTCTTTGCAACAATTTTGTACTATGCTATCCAAAGAATGGAGAAGAACGAAAGCAAGGTGGTGTAGCCAGTAAATCGTATTGGAGTAATATTTTTGAGAATTTTTGTAGTGAAACAGGCAACACTAACAATCCCGATGGGGTTGAATTGTATCTTCGATTTTCAGACATACACAAAAAAGTGGAAGAATATATGGCTTTACGTCGTATGTGCAACCAACTTCGACTTAGAGGTGAGACTGATAGAGAAGTCGCGGCTCAAGCTAAAAAGGAATGGAGAAAATGGAAAGGTTATGATTTCAACTTGGAAGCTCAATTCGCCATCATCAAAGACTTCTTAATACATCGAAAGGGGTGTTATTAAAACCAACTTTGTAACGGGGATCTATTAAGTATGTAATGGGTTTTATTGTGGCCTAATTAATTAAGGCATTACTAATTTTTAATCGTAGTATGTATTCATGTTGAAAGTCAAAATTTCCCAGCTTACAGACTCAATTACGGACGGGAAATATAAGAATTCCCAGCCGTAAAACAGATTCAGGAAATTCTCGTTGACTGACGGCTAGAAGTTCTTAACTTCCCATCTTATTTGTGTTTCGACTGGGAATTCATCAAATCCTAACCGTAATTGTTTAATTACGGCTGGGTCTACACAATTTCCCGGCCGTAACAATATCAAATTCCAGATTTTTTCGGATTTTTGAAGGATTTGAATTGATGAAAATGATGTTAGTAGTTGATTATAAGGTTATCTTGAGTTTTGTGATGAATGGTTTCATCATTTTTCTTCAAAAAATTTCACCAAAATCACCATTTTTCCTTCTTCAAAACTAAAAAAAAATAATCATGTTTTGATTTGCAAAACATTAAGGTTTTGATTAGTCTAATTGATTCACTAAGACTGATTAGTTAGATTAATCAAGTTAATTAGCACTAATCAAATTAAGGGTAGATTAGACATTACAAAAAATAATGGATAAACGGTGGTATGGGTTGTTATTTCATGACCTAATATAGCCCCAAAAACCCATCGGTTTTCAGCCCAAAAATAGGATAGTCCCAATTGCTTAGGAATAAAATTGAAAATGCCATTCGACGTGGAAGAATATTTGATGTGAAAGACCAATGTAGGAGCGTTGGTACATATCAATATATCATGCTAGTTCATGCTTTGTGGGGGTGCCTGCCTTTGTTAGGAAACGTAATGGGGCTCACAAGCAAGCATCAGATAAAAAAGAAAGAAAGAGAAAAGACATGGTAGGTGATGAAAAGAATGTCTTTTTTTGGAGTAAAATCATGATTATGATTATGATTATGATGATGATGATGATATACTTATCTATCTATCATACCATGAGTCATGCATACATATCCTTGACAGGAAAGGCAAATGGTTGGTTGTCCGACTCCCTAACATTACTCCAAAACAAGGTGCGTGCCGTGTTTTGTGGGAGTGTGTTGTGTTCTTCCATTAGATATCATAGAAAAATGGATTTTTTAATTAGGTAGTCGTTAGGACCTAATTCTAATCTAATCAAATTTAATGATAATAGAAATAAGGATACAGAATTTCAAACATTTGTTTAATAAGTTTGGTTATTTATGATTGATGATATCTAGGTTCTCCAATTGAATTCGTCAGTATATTACAACGATGAGTATCTCCCCACCACCACGTCTGTATTACAAGTACAACAACGTATTGATTCAAGCATTTTCTCTGATTTTTTTAAGTTAGGTGGTTTGTGTACATTCTTCACGGCACGTAGGAGTGTCAACGGATTACAAACTTGTCAACATGTCGTAATATTTATTTCAATAAATTTATTACTCTGTGTTACAGTGACACCGGGCAAGGTCATTCAGTTTGTTAAAATATTCGTGAGGAGGCTTATTACCGATTTTTGTTTTGCAAAAATGGCAGCAACTCCATCTTCATCCTCTATGGTTATTTCAAGAAGGCAACACTGAATCCCACGTGAATGAGGCATGGTCGGGGTATGCACAGCACTTGGCGAGCAGTTGCGAAATAAAACAGCAAGGACAGACAGAATAGCTAGGGTAAATGAAGCTTATGTTACACGCAATGATTTAGTATTAATTAAGATTAGGATGATGGTGTTATGTTACCTTCTTAAATTGAGGCTATAGGACTTAATTGGGACTTATAGCTAGATGACAAAAAAAGGTCATTGAATAGTAAAAAGAAGCCACCCCTTATCTAATTATTTTAAAAAATGGTTAATTTACTCCTTGATTAATTAACATTAATCAGTTGATTAATTTAGTTAATATTTAATCAAATTAAACTAAAATTAACTAATTTTGATTCTTCATCAAAATGTGAAAAAAAAATTGATTTTTTTTCTTTTGAAAAAAATCAAACCAAAATTGGTATATGTTTGTGCTCTAATAAACCGATTATGGGTTGATTTTTTCAGTTCACAAAAAAAAAACCAGAATCGGTGTTTACAAATGTACACAAAAACCGATTATGGGAAAGAAAAAAAAACAAACATGATTTAAATCATACTCGATCTGAAAATGAGTATGATATCATACTCGATTTTCTTAAACTATAAATTCATATACTCATTTTGAGATCGAGTATGAAATTGTACTCGTTTTGAAATTGTGTAAAATCATACTCATACTCATTTTCGATTTGCGTATAACCAGAATCGGTTTACACGATACCCACATAAAAACCGATTATTGACATTGCACAACAAGAATCGGTTTATAAAAGTGCTCATGTAATCCGATTCTAAAAAAAAAAATACAGGAAAATTGTAAATAACAATCGGTTTACTCGACACACATACAAAATCCGATTCTAGCATTATACATCAACAATCGGTTTTTATAAGTGCTAATGTAATCCGATTCTGGTTCAAATTTCTCGAACTAGAAAACATATCAAGGACAATCGGTCTTTGTGGGCATGAACATACACTGTTTTTATTTGCAATCGGATCACATGTACATTAACGTTAACCGATTCTGATAAACTGGAAAAAAAATTGATTTCAAAGTTTTCAATTTTTGATCGATTTTATGTTACTAAAACCTACTTTATAGGATTGGGTTGAGAAGAAAAGAAGAAGAATCAGTTGAAGTGGAGATGTAAATGGAATTTAATGGAATTTAATTTTGATTTTGATTTTAATTTTAATTTTTAATTTTTTAATTTTAGTTTTATCATTTTGATTTTAGTTTTTAATTTTATGATTTTAGTTTTATGATTTTGATTTTAGTTTTAGTTTTTAATTTTATGAATTAAGTTTTATGATTTTGATTTTAGTTTTTAATTTTATGATTTTGATTTTAGTTTTTAATTTAATGATTAGGATTAGATGGGGATAAATAAGTAGTATTAATATTTGGTAGAGGATGAGTTAGTAGTTTTTACCTCTTTTATCATCTAACTATAGGCCTAATTAAATACTATAGGCCCCAATTTAGGAAAGTTATGTTACACCAAAACGAAAACACCATTATTAATGATTGTCAGTCTCAGTCATATCCTAATTGAATTTCTAAGCAAAATCCACTTTTCTTTTTCCTTTATGTCATAAATCAATCGGGGTCCAAATGTCGTAAGAAGGTTAACTTTGATATTGAGTCGAGGCTTTTCAAGCCACGACATCTTGCTTTTCTGCCTGCTTCATCATCTTTGGAAAATGCTAGATGACCCGCCATATGGTTAGTTTAAGATTTATATTTTGATCGACAAAGAAAGAAATATATTGATCAAAAACATGATTAATTTAACACAGCGGCGGAACTAAAAGGGGCTAATCCTGGCCTTTTTTCTTACAAAACATTAACATGTCAGCATTTCACCCCTTAGAAATTGCTGTTGCAGGGCTATAAAGTGCTAGCCATTCACCGATTAAAAAGTAGACCATCATCAGGTGTGTATTTTGTACCCCAAAACTAGAAAGTACAGAATGTGCAGGTAGAAAACTTTTCATCCAACAGAACAGGAGTGACCATCCATGTTAATGACAAAACTACACTGTGACCAGATAGGTACGCATGTGTGTTTTTTGAAGTACAAGGTCATGTAAAAAAACATGGAAGAACAAAAAAAACAAAAAAAAATGTAAAAACGTACACTGATAGCCTATCAGTGATAGGGGTAACAGAATAATTTAACTACACAAAGGGTAACTTTGTCATTTTGCAACACATAGACTCTTAACCAGCTATCCCAAATGGGAATAACCTAGCATCAGCACCGGAATAAGTGGTTGTCAGTCACCCCTTGTGCAATTCTAAGTACTCCCTAAACCATAAGCATTCACTCATGAACTAAATTTTGTAAAGAAACAATTTATTCATGAAAAAATAAATAAATTGATTCAACACATTGGTTCCCATGAGATCTGCTGACCCTTCTTATCACGTCTGATCAAGCAGCCAACTAATTCTGATCTTCTTCATCGGATGAAACTATACTCTTAAGCAGTGTATAGATCGGTAGAACAAAAGAGTACCTGTTAGGTAAGCGTTGGCAGACCGAGATTCCATATCTTCAAATTGGGCAAAATTGAACTTGTGATGAGGTATTTCAACAGAAGCGCTGCAGAGTGGCTTCACCTCTGTAGCAGGACATGTTTGAACATGAAACATTACATCAAGCCATTCAGATTTTGTTGAATCACTACACTTTCAGCCGTATAACATATCTGATCGGCGAGAATATATACAATAGAGCATTGTGTTAAATAAATTGCATTGTAGAACTAAAGGGGCTCAAAACATGTATACTTCTTATTGTAGAGCATTGTGTTAAATAATAAATTGCTTGAGCATTTAGGACTAACTTCAACTGTATACTTCTTATTGTAGTTCATACAATATGTCAGTTTGACCCCTAAGCTAAAAACATTTAGCTCCTGTTAACACTCACTCAAACTATCCAATTTTGCAGACACCAAAAACCAAATAGCTTCAGTTACCACAATATCAAATCATCAATTCCAGCAATATGGAGATAGAGCAAGAAGATAAGTTCATTCTAGCGTTTCAAGTAGATATCTGAAATTATTCATCAAAACCCTAATTTCTTTCAAAGAAATCAGCCATAAGAGGACAACCATGAGTCAGAGGTTATCGAAGTCCGAGTTCAGGTACAAAAGAGGACAACCCTGAAATTAGAACATAAAAATGAAGATAAAAATCCCTAACTGTTTCACAGGAAACCCAAAAATCAAGACATAAAGATTGTCAAAGGTTTGCTGAGAGGGAAAACCTAGGGAGAAAGACTACAAGGGAAATCTGTATCACATCCTAATACTTGGCATTTTCAGGACAATACCTAGTCAAACTTCTTCTAACTCAATACACCCAAGACTATATCACCATGAAATAAAAATCTAGACAAAATTATACCTCTTGGCACCATCTTCTTATAGACATGTCTCCATGTTGTGAATGGTATATCTGGACATCCAACCACAGGAAACGAGTCAGGACTTTCACTGAACCATAGATTTAGTACTCATCTACTTGAGGCTGGTAAATAGGAGTCATGGGTACTCAAAATACTGCATACATGAATAAACAATAAACAATAAGACTTCATTTCCAATTAGTAACTTTAACTTTGACATTGACATTGACAATTAAACCTTCAAACAGATAAAGAATCACAACTAAAATCAAAAGGTGCACTAAAAACAATCTGAGCTACACAATTACCACAATGCACTCGATAACAGTAAATGAAGTGAAAACACTTGGCAGATCTTGACTTGTCAGGTGAATGATTTGATTCAAACAGCAAAAAATTGATACATAACTCAAATCCTTGCCTAATACAGCAAAAAAATATTCAAAACAATTGGAATCCAATGATACATACCTGAGATGCTGAATCAAATTATATTCTCGATTTTAGGCCTCCACAACTTCTTTCCTTGATGTACTGTTGTCATATTTATCTAAACAATGATCAGGAACTGGGACTGATTACCGCATAAGAATTCTAAAACAAAAACATTAGCTATCAGCACACAAAATCTAACTCTAAATGTAAAAAAAGGATGAGGATAAACAAAATCATCAAACTCTTGTATTCAAGCTATCAAGACATCGATATAAGGCAGATTTTGGTAATGGTTCATGTATACCTGAACTTTGTAGGCACCACCAAGAGCCTCAGTGCTACCAGCCAAGAAACTCCCCATCATGAAGTAGATGCACCAAGTGTCAAAGCTTTGTCCCTGTGTCGAGAATTAGCAATACCACCATCAGAAATCAAAGGGACTTGGCAAAGTAACAAATCCATATAATTCAGTTGTTGCCTAATTTATTCAAAGAAAGGTTAGCACTCTTATAGTAACGAATTCCAAAATCCAGAAGAATTATGGTGTGGGAAGATCAAATCTTGGTTTTGACGGAACTTTAAAAAATTGTTAAGCATCAAGAGCCGAAAGTTGAACATGAATAGTGCTATAATGCTATGGATGCTGTGGCCAACAAAATCTAGTTACGCCTTCATAACATTTCCCAAGATATATGATTTAAATCTAACCATGCTACCACAAATTGGAAAGCAGCAGACGTCTTATTTTGCACTCTCATTTTTCTAGCATTTATCTGTTGTATTTGCTTACAATGATTTCTTTGTCTGACAATACAACCTAAACACCAGAATCATTCACAACATATACATCTTACGCACATATACCTTAGTTAAATGGGGAACACAATCAGATAAGTTTACAACTGAAACGATAAAAAAAAAACACTTTAAACACCCAAAAAAAAATGAACTCCGAGGAAATGAATTGTAAATGAGAAGAAGAATACCAATGCACAAAACTCTAATGATGAACGTGGAAAAGGTCGAAAGAAATTACCCTTGCACGGTGAAGCAACAACAGAACGAAAGCAGAACTCCCCAAATAATTCGAAAACCCTAATTTCCCTTCTTAAGAATCAAAAATAACAACAATGAATTGAGACCCAAATGAGTCGATCCGTTAGAGAAATTCGTTGATGCGTGTAGGTTCCATTCCACTGGAAAGAGTGCTTAAATTGGCAAGAACATGAACACAGTTGTGACCCTTTGTGCGGCGTTTTTCAGCTAATAATGTTGAATCAATGTAAGAAACTGGGGGCGAGAGAGGTTAATAGGCTTTGTACGTGGCTGTTATGTACTTATGGGTCTCCGGTTACGAAGTTTTGGGCTCAGCCAAGGTTATTAGGTTTTGGCCCGTTAATTCCTCTTGATTGTCTTTTAATTCAAAGTAGATTGTTTTTTTAGGAAATCTTGTCTTAAATTTCAGATTAGGGTAACACTAATCCAACGGCTCAGATACGACCTGTTGGGATTCGGTGGTTTGATGAACTATTAATAACCAATCATTGTGAGGAATTGAGGTAAGAAATGAAATAATTTTTTATTTTTTTTTGCTGAATCACATTTTTTTTATTAAAAGAACAACTAAAAAAGAAACTTACAGGACTTACTCAAATAAGATTCAAAATAAGAAACAGAAAAACGAAGCAAAAAAACAGGCCCACAATAACCTAGGCCCAAAGCAAGAATAAACTTAAAACATTACAAAACTGAGCCAAGTTAACCTGACACTTTTAGGGGCGACCAATTTGTAATTAGGGGCGACACAAAACGACAAAATAGCAAATAATCGGTAGGTTATTTCACAATCGGAAGGTTATTTCCGAGGCGTTTTTTTTAATGGCCAAACTACCCTTTACAATTGGTAGATAACTATACAATCGGTAGGTAATCAACAATCGGGAGTAAATTTAGTTTGTATGACTTCCGATTATACAATGATTCTCTTTGCAAATATCCTACCATAATCGGTAGTCAAGAAAGTTTATATAACTACCGAATATAGAGTAGTCCCAAATTCAGATTTTGCAAAAATCCTTTTTTTTTTTTGAATTTTGGTTGAGCCTATAATCGGTAAGATATGAAGAGTTATCATGACTTCCGATTATTCTGGCTCTCTTTGCAAATATCCAACCATAATCGGTAGTCAAGATAGTTTATATAACTACCGAATATAGAGTAGGCCCAAATTCAGATTTTGCAAAAATCCTCTATTTTCTGAATTTTGGTTGAGCCTATAATCGGTAAGATATGAAGAGTTATCATGACTTACGATTATACAGTGGATCTCTTTGCACATATCCTACCATATTCGGTAGTCAAGATAGTTCATATGACTACCGAATATAGAGTTGCCCCAAAATCAAATTTTGCAAAAATCCTCTTTTTTTCTCAATTTTGGTTGAGCCTATAATCGGTAGTAAATGTAGTGTTACCTGACTTCCGATTATCTCGGCTCTCTTTGCAAATATCCAACCAATGGTGTCTCTTGAAGAAACCCTATGGGAACAGACATGTTTTGTGAAAATTTCTGGAAAACCGAATAGGTTTTCAAATTCATTAACCGAAAAAATTTCCACGAGACGCTGTCTCGCACTCTGCTAGGGGGCGTTGCCCCCTAGACCCCCACGACCTGACCTGTCAGGTCGAACACAGCCGGGAGGGGCTACGCCCCCCCGGATAGCGGCAAACAATCTTGAAAATATCCAACACATATAACCACCGAATATAGAGTTGCCCCAAAATCCTCTATTTTTCGAATTTGGTTGAGCCTATAATCGGTAGTAAATTAAGTTACCATGACTTCTGATTATACAGTATAATCTTTGGCGAAATCTACCATAATCGGTAGTCAAGATAGTTCATATGACTACCGAATATAGAGTTGCCCTAAAATCAAATTTTGTCAAAATCCTCTATTTTTCGAATTTGGTTGAGCCTATAATCGGTAGTAAATGAAGTTACCATGACTTCCGATTATACAGTATAATCTTTGGCGAAATCTACCATAATCGGTAGTCAAAATAGTTCATATAACTACCGAATATAGAGTTGCCCCAAACTACCGATTATGGATTAACCTCCCGATTATGAAGGGGCATATAAGTATTTTCAATCTATTTTGTCTTTTGTGTCGCCCCTAATTACAAATTGGTCGCCCCTAAAAGTGTCAGGCAAGTTAAATGAGGAAAAAACTCCTCACCTGAGAATCATATGAATGATTCCAGCTAATCCCATTCAATCTATGGCTACCTTCATGAACCATTTTCTTGATTCTACTCTTAAAACCATTTAGGTTGGGTTGCTTCTCTTCAAATAACTTTGCATTTTTCTGAAACCATAACTCTTTCAAAGTTACACAAGCTGCTATCAGCCAAACCTGCCTGACAAAAGGACTTTTAAACTTTGCTGCTTCCCAAATGTCTTCAAAAGAAATAGGATTGGCAAAACAGAAAACTGTATTTAGCCAGTTCCAAATATTAACACTGAAATCACATTCCCACAAAGTATGGTTCATGTTGTCTTGAGCCTTCAAACAAATACAGCACATGGAAGCCGATTCAAATCCATTGTTTCTCATGACTTCATCATCTATATAAACTGATTGCTGCAGCTTCCAGATATTACCGGCTATGCTGGGATGAATACATTGATGCCAAATAAAATTGGGCCAAGATAACTGAACTTCTTTATGCCTAACTTTCTCAACTGCAATGTCAGTGTGAAACCTGCCATCCTTGCTAGAAGTCCACACACACTGATCTCTACCACCACACATGACAGGTAAAGAATACATTGAAATAACCTAATGTAACTCTACACCAAAAAACCAGTTACCATCTTGAATTAATTCATGCACTTTCATACCTTTATGACACTTGACAAAATCTGTAAAACCAACATCATCTATAATAGGATTATCACTTAGCCAAGCATCAAACCAAACAGAAATGTGAGAACCATATCCAACTTTCCATCTGATATCTTTTTTCAGGGTTTGGCAAGCCCATTTTAACCCTCTCCATACTGAAGATTGTTTCCATTTATTAGTCCAGCACCCATTTCTATCTTTAAACTTAGCTGCAAAGAATTGATCCCATTCTTCTTCTGAAATCAGAATCTTCCACATCAGTTTCATTAACAAAGATTTATTTATTACAACAATTCTTTTGATTCCAAGACCCCCTTCTGCATAAGGAGTGCACACTCTTTTCCAAGAAATAGTTTTAAACTTCCTCAAATCACTATCACCAATCCACAAGAAGTTTCTAATTAGCTTTTCACACACTTTAATAACATATGAAGGCCATTTATAAATGGACATATTGTAAATGGGTATACTACTCAAAACAGATTTGACTAACACCAGCTTATCTTGAAATGAAAGCAACCTCCCTTTCCATGCAGCAAGTTTTCTTTGAATTTGCTCAATAATAGGCCATACCATGGCAGAAGTGATTTTCCCAGGAGCCAAATACACACCTAAATACTTATCTGGGAATTGACATATTTCCATATTAACAAAGTCACTAATGAAAGCTTTCCTATGCTGAGTAGTACCATCCACAAACAGTTTACTTTTGAGTCTATTTATGACTTGACCAGAGCATGCTTGATAATTATCTAAAAGCTTAAGAAGATTAACAAGACTTTTTCTTCCACCATTACTGAAGATGAAAACATCATTTGCAAAGAAAAGATGTGTGGGATGAATACTTTTTTTTGAAACCATAGGCTGCAATTATCCTTTTTCCACCAAAGCTGAAATGTTTCTGCTAAGGACATCTTCCATAAGAACAAACATAATTGGAGAGAGTGGATCTCCCTGCCTAAGCCCTCTCTCCACATTAAAAAAAAACCATAGGGTCCTCCATTGACTAAAACGGAGATTTTGGCTGACTTGAACAAGGTTAAAATCCAGTTACACCAATCATTGGAAAAACCATACTTCTTCAGCACTTTAATTAAAAAATCCCAACTCACTGTGTCATATGAGAGATATCTAGTTTTATACCTACATTTCCACCCCTCCTTTTAAACATCATTTCATTAACAAGTTCAGATGCTAGAAGTACTTGCTCATGAATGCTTCTTCCTTTGACATAAGCAACTTGTTGAGGAGAAATCAGCTTTTCCATTAAACAACTCATTCTACTTGTAATTATTTTGGTGAATATCTTGAAAATGACATTACTCAAACCAATTGGTCTAAAGTGATTTGCATTTTTTGCAGCTTGTGTTTTAGGTAGCAAAAATAAGAAGCTAGAATTCATTCCTTTGGGAATAAATTTTCTTCTCCAACAAAATTGAATAGCTGCAACTAAATCTTGTTTTATAATTTCCCAACAACTTCTATAAAAGATACCTGAAAAACCATTTGGGCTAGGAGCACTATCTGGATCCATATCATATATATTTTTCTTAATTTCTACTTCCCCAGGAGTGATATGCAACTAACTCTAATCATCCGCATTGATAACATCTAGCAAGGTATCTGCTTCTTCCACAGGAGAATACTCAAATTTAGACTTAAAATGATTTACCAAATGCCGAGCAATTGCTTCTTGATTACCAAGTATTTTTCCATCATTATCTGTATTGAATTTTTTAGCAATTCTGATCTTGAAATTAGTATGAAAAAAACTTGTATTTGTTGAGCCTTCTTTAATCCACTTCACCCTGGATTTTTGTTTTAATAAAGTATTCTTTTGCACCTCTCTACTTGAATATTCATTTAGAGCTTGAACTAAATCATTTAAAGCATTTTTATCAAAAGGATTATTGTGAAAAATTATTGTAGCAGCTTTAACTTTCTCTTCTGCTTCTTTGATCTTCATTTGAACATTTCCAAAAACCTTCCAATTCCATTCATTGAGTTCCTTCTTTAGAACTTTCAACTTTTGTAGAAATTGAAAAGCAGTATCACCAATAACACTTCTATTCCAGCACTCTGACACAACTTGAAGAAAATTTGGATGACTACTCCACTTTTTTTGAAATTTCCTTGGAATATTTTTGGGTTTAGGGATACTTTCACACCCACCCAGAAGAGGAGCATGATCAGAAACTACTCTCATGCCAACTTTATAACCCCAATCACCATACAACTGAAGCCACTTCTGATTGAATAATACCCTATCCAAGTTACATAAAATTCTCTTACTGCCATGTTGACAGTTAGACCAAGAGAATCGAAGACCACTTTTTAGAGCTGGGAGAAGTTCACATTGATTAATACAATCATTAAAATCCACCATTGCTGTCCTATTTGGTAATCTACCACCAACTTTCTCATCTTGAGAGATAACAACATTAAAATCCCCAAGAATAATCCAAGGTTTATTTACACTACACCATTTTTCCGGATTAGCAACTAAATTTTGCAACAACTCTTACGCAGTTGCGAATTCGCAACGAAATTTACAACGTCCTAAAAAATAGCAACAGCTTCTGGCTGTTGCTAAATTAGCAATTGCTTCCAGCCGTTGCGAATTTTTGAGCCTTGTTGCAATTTGCAACTGCTGACCATTCCACATATGCTTCCCAACCGTGTGCAAAGCAACACCTCAATTTTTGTGAATTGCACATGTGCGATGATTTTGAGTGGATGGGAACACCACCTTGTATGGTTAGGATTTGATCAGAAAAAAATGAACGGTTGGGTCAATTGCCTTATCTCAAATATCTCCAAGGAAAGAAAATAGAAAACACATTCTCTTCTCTTCGCCTCTAACAGTCGGCTCTCTCTTTTTCTTTTCCCTCACCACCATTAAACCTTCGGGAAAATCGACCACCAGACCTTCGAGAAAACCCACCACCACTGATGATTATATTGTTCTTCAATCTTTCTCTTGAAAACCCATTACTATTTTCTCTTACATCTTTCTCATGCTTGATTTTATACAGGAGAATTTAGGGTTTGCAATTTCAAAGTTAGGGTTTGAAACCCTAACCTATATATTCATCAACTACAGTAAAAGAAAAGATGAAACCCTAACCTCTATATTCAAAATAGGTTACTGTTGTTCATCAATTTTGCATCTGGGTTCTGTGGATATAGGGTTTATATTTCTTGAAACCCCTTTTTTTCCAGAGACTTTAGATTTTGAATTGGGCAAAGATTGAGTAGAGTTGGATAGAATTGTAAGATGGGTTTGTTGATTGAGGCTTCTGAAGTTGGTGTGGTGTTAAATTGAGAAGATAGGTTTACATTGAAAGGAATTAGGTTTCTTCATAGGACAAAGATTTAGGTTTCATGGGTTTAATGATTTTATGAAGGAGATGAAATGGATAGTTAGATGTTGTGTTGCTGAGTTGCATCAAATTAAAGAATAATTGGTTTCCATGGAATCGGTGGAACCATTTGAGGTAATTATTCCTTGAGATTATTTAGCTCAGTTCAGTTTTATTATGTGAATATTTATGTTTGATAATTGAATTAATAATTGGGATGTGTGTGTGATAAGACCAGCATTTGAAGTGTTAATGAATCGAGTATGATCTTAAATGAAGTGCAGATGGAGTCTTAGTACCACCGTATAGCTAAAATTGGTGATGGATGGTGTGGTCTGTCTACTGGAGGTTGAGGATTATATATTTGTGGGTGCATGTGGTATTGATTTGTTGTGCAGCTGTTGAAGTATATAGGGTTTGGGTTGCAAGCTGAGTTGGGTTTGAGTCTTAATAGGGGTTGAGCTGAATGAAAGTTGGACTTGGTAGTAAATGGTTTGTTGTGTAGTGTTCAGTACAAATTTCCATTTATGCTTCAAGAATTTATTTGTTCACATATCTGTTTAATATAAGTTGATGTTTGGCTGTTTTTTTTTTTTTTGATTAAATTCTAGAGTTTGAGCCGAGAAAGAGATGCAGCTGCAGTTGGAGTTGTTGATGTTGGTGGTAAAGGAGAGCTGGTGAACACAGATTGAGGGATTTCTGTTGTGTGCATTGCAGAGAAGGAGGCAGTTTCTGGTGGTGGTTATGGTGACTAAGAAGAGTAAGTGGTGATATATAATTAGAGCTGTAGATGAATTTCAAGGGTTTGTACTACTAGGAATCAATGATGTTGTTGCAGTTGAAATGTTTTTTTACAGAATGAGATTGAATTGGTAGCCTGTGGTCTAGTGTGCATTGCAGGGAAAGCTGAAATGAAGTGGTGCAGATGAGAGTGTTTCCATGGGACTAAGCTGCAGTTTCTGGTGTTGTTGTTTCTTTACAGCTGAAATGGTGAGCTGAGAATGAGCTGCTATTGCAGGTAGCATTGGTGCAGCTGAAGTTAAAGCTGCAAGAATGGAGTCAGTGTGTGGATATTTGATTGTTTGGTTGCAAAGGAACTGCAGGAGACGGTGCTGATATATGAAACAAGTTGTTGTTTGTACTTGAATTAGTTTTCTTATGTTTGAGTGAATCTAAATTGTGGTTTAAAAATTATGAGTTCTGATATTTCTTTCCCATGGACTTGCTACTCAATCTAGATTGTATGTTGGTTTATGTAGGTATTGTCTTGGATTCTGATGATGTTGTAAGCCATACAGTTCCTATATATCAAGGTTATGCCCTAGGTGTTGTTGAAAGTCCTTTAGCCTGGTAAAGTGAATGATGTTTGGTTGAAGTTGGTCAACGATTTTGATTCTCCAGAGAAACGAAGAACAGGGTCAGGTACTTGAGTCTTTTATCTTAGTTAAATATCATCCAAGTGTTGGATGTTTTTGAGAGGAATGTTGTTTAGGGAATCCCAGATCTTGTTTGAAAACTAGAAAATATGCTGAAGTTAAACCGGCTTGACCAAAGGAGAAGATGTTTTCGTCTTAGCGTTCTCATTATTCGGTCGTGCCAGCTATGAAGATTATACTAGTGTACTGTGTTAACTAGTCACATCTGTTTTTATGGTGGTTTTATCAAATATGTTTGATATCAAGAGTTATCGCTAATGTGATTGTTTGGATTTACAGATTTCAAATGTTTAATTGGAAGGAGATTCAGTGGCACCACAGTCCCTGCCTACTATAACGGTTCTCATCGTCAAGCTAGTCTTAATATTATGAGTATCATCAATCATCCTATAGCCGCTGCCATTGCCTATGGTCTCCACCCGTGCTGGGGAGAAGAATGTTCTTATCTTCAATCTTGGAGGTGGTACCTTTGGTGTCACTTTTCTTACTATTGAGGAGGGTATCCTTGAAGTTAAAGATACCTTTGATGTCTCTTTTCTCACTTAATCTTGGAAAAATATTATATATATCTGTTTCACCAGTTACACTATTTATCTGACTGTTAATCTTTAAGAAATTGAAGGAAAGTAATCTTCAGGTGACAGACGCTCCATTTTTAACTATTTCTCCTTGAATTTACAGAAAAGAAGAGCAACTATATATGCTGAATTTCTAGGTGGATTCTTATTACATGACTGAGCCTCATCCTGATGGTATGTAGTGAAATCCTCACCGTATCTGTCAACTCTGTCATTGATTATGCAGCTAAATTGGTATGATTATTCTTATTTATTTCCATTGTTGAATTAGGGACTAAAGTTATACTTTTCATTGAGAGGGCCATAGCTTCTACTGGTCTATCATTATTTTTGTCAGAACCCTGAAGTAATGTGAACGTGATTGCTAAAATTCTGATCATGTTCCCACGTTGCTTCTTTTGTAGTACTTTTCCATTAAGAAAAAAGTCATGAATTTTGTAACTTCTACTATATTATTTTTGTTTAAAGACTGAACTGTTGGCCTGAGTTTGGAGACCGAGCTTCATTGGGCATTTTGATTGTATATTATTGGCCTAAATATATTGTTCAATCGCACTCAATGTGTCTCTCAGTAGTATTTGGCCTGAATTTGGCCGGAAAATGTAGCAGTGAACTCATGACTAGGTCAACGACAAGTTGAATTGACTTTTTTTTCTTGTTGCAAAATATTAGCAACGGCCATCAGCTGTTGCTAAATTTAGAACCAGAATACTAAAACCGGGTTCGGCTAAGTTTATCCGTTCTAAGTTTTTTTGGTTCTAGATTTCGCAACTGCTCCAGAGCAGTTGCGAATTTTCCATTTTGCAACTGCTTGAAGCTATTGCGACAAAAATATAGCAACAACATCCAACAATTGCAAAACCTATTCGCAACAGCCAAAACCGTTGCAAAGCAGAAAAAATACACATGGGTGAACCGAAAACCGTTGCGAAAAAAATTTCGCAACGGCTTATGCGCTGTTGCAAAAAATATGCAACGTCACGTTTCGCAACGGCTACCTGCTGTTGCAAGTCCCTTTTGCAACAACACGCAACCGTTGCTAATCCCCAAAAATAGTGTAGTGTTAGATCACTAATAAGTTGTATTTCTGACCACAAAAACCTTCTTTGAACTACCTTAACATGGGCATGTACACCAAAAACTAAAATATCACCAACACTCACAGTTATCATTTGGCTTGAAACAGAAATAACTTGTGGTTGTGCTATACATTTGTTCCAAAATAACCAAATATTACCTTTGTTACCTTGACAAGAATTATGAATTACCATCTTTTCCATACCAGGGAGATTCAAATTTTGACAAAAAGAAGCACTACATCTGACTTTTGGTTCTGCAACCCAAACTAAAGAAGGACTAAATTGATTTACTAAAGACCATAATTTGTCTTGAGCCCTCAATCTTCTTAGGCCCCTGACATTCCAGAAAATTATTTTTATTGTTTAGTTTGAGGGTGTTTGGTACCCCATTTCCCTGGATTTTTTCTAAAATTATATTTATTATTGAAGGAAGCTTGTTTAGGTACCTTGTTTTGCTCAGGAGAAGCATGTTTAAGTACCTTATTTTGCTCAGGGAAATTTTTTTATGTGGATGTACTAGCTGTTAAGCTCACCATCTCCTTCTCCACCACCTTATTTTGCTCAGCAGAAATTGTTACCTCATTTTCAACCACCTTTGCCCAGGATGTAACTTGCACTGAAGTATTTACTACTGTACCATTTGTTCCATCAATAAAAGGAATCATGTTAACTATTTACTTCCATCACCCTTATTGTTGCTTGTGGTGTTGGTGTTACCATATTAGGAGTTAGAACCAAAGCTGGAGTGGATTCTCCAATTACTTCATTTGGATTAACAGCAATTTTTAAAAGATAAAACCACTTTTGGAGATGAAACTTCCTTAATAATTTCTGCAGAAACTCCTACACTTTCAACATTCTCAAGAGGACTAAATTTACTGAGTTGAGATACTGAAAAACTTGAAGTACTGGGTAGAACAGTCTGATGAATAGAATCCACTATTGAATCTTCTTTAGAATTACAGATATCAAAAGGCTCCTGTGACAACCTCTTCCCTTCTTTAGGTTTTGCTTGAAACTTTGATTGAAACTTTACTTGTTCTTGCTGAGCATTGATAGCTTTATTTTTCTCCAATCTACATTCAGCATTTAGATGACCAACAATTTTACAGGATGAACAATATTTAGGACAATTAGGAATCACCACATCTTGAAAAAAACCTCCATATTTTGTTCCAATCCATATCTTATTGGGAATGTGTAGAGCAAAATCAACTTCAACCAAAACATTTGCATAGTAACCCACTTCACACCTTGCTATAGAATTATCAACCTTAATTGGAGTACCAATTTCATTAAAAATTTTAAACAGAATTTCCTCATTCCAAAATTCTAATCCCAATCCAGGAAAACGAACCCACACCATAGCTTTAGATGTTCTTTGACTTGTTGGTCGAAAATTTGATGTCCAATTTCTAACTTGTAAGATTTCATTAAACACCTCCCACCTCTGTGATTTGATCTTCTTCTTGTCATCTTCATTGTCAAGCTTAATTGTAAAGAAACCCCTACCTAAAGGAATCATACGACAATCTCCCTGTAATTTCCATTGACTTCGTAAAATAACCATAGCATCGATAAACTTAATCTTCTGTAAATCAAGCCTTCCTATAAGATAAAACTTACATGGATCCAAACTTTTTTCATACAAATCATCAGGTAAATCTATTGACGGAATTTTTCGAACATTATTTTCATTGCTTAAATTTTCCATTTCAGACTTATTTTGATCAAACAAAGTGGTTTTAGGACAAGAATCCATCAACCAACTCGCGATTATAACCCATCAATCATTAAATTCAAAACAAGAAAGAACAATTAAGATTTTTCACCTGAGAAAGCACTGAATTCAAGATCTGAGAAGAAAAATATTGCCGAGTTGCTCACCGATTCACAGAGCTCAACTCAGTCCAATCTACACCTAAAGCACTTCCAAGAAATGAAATAAGAATTTATTAGTCTCATCCAATTATGAAGAGTAGGTTATTGTGAATGGTTCTTCGGTTATTACTATTGATTCATAATATTTAGTATCAACTTCACGAACATATGTACCTGGATCATGACAGGACGTGAAAAAGCACCAACAGTAAAGGATATCGATATCCAGCAAAAGCTTGATGGTGATAGAATATCGTTCTTAGAGAAGGAAGTTAAAGAGCTTAACACAAAAATAAGTTATGTGCGGACTTCTCTAGATCAAATTCTGACTCGTTTACCGGCTGCGGCTGTTTCATCTCCTTCTTTCGCACCAGATCCAAGTGTTTCTTCTGATGCAAATCAGATAAATCCTTTTGAGGAATTTGGTCATCATTCTGGTTTTTACCTCACTTCAGGTAATTTACTTCGGCAATTAAAAATTGATATTCCTAGGTTTGATGGTACCAATCCGAGAGGATGGGTTAGAAAGTGTGAATGTTATTTCCATTTTAATTCTGTGGATTCGTTGAAACGAATAGATCTAGTATCTGTACATTTTGATGGTAAAACAGATACTTGGTTTCTTCATTATCAAGAGGGGGGACCATTTATTGAGAAGGATACTTTTACTTTTGATATATGTTATCATTTTGAAGATGTTGCATATAATAATTATATTGGTAGCTTTAATAAACTCTCCCAGACCACTACAGTAGAATAATATTATGAATGATATGAATCTCTTAAAGCATTTATGAAATCAAAGAATAAGAACCTTTCTGATGAATACTTTACCTTGAGTTTTATAAGTGGATTGAAGAATGAAATTCGCAATCCAGTTCAGATGTTTAAACCAATTAGTGATACTGAATCTTTCTATCTAGCTAGAGTCCAACAAGCTTTTGTGGATCGCCATGTAAAGAAGTATAGAAAATTTGAGCCGTCAACTAGTTCATTTTCATCTTCTACTATTTATAAACCTTCTCTCACAAAACTAACCAACTTATTTTTAAACCCTCATTCTCTATTGATAAACCTATTATCACACATTTAACTACTCCCAACAAACAAGAGCCACATTTACCCCCAATCAAACGAATTACCCTTGCTCAAATGCAAGCTAGACGTGACAAAGGCTTGTGTTACAACTGTGATATCTTTTATAAACCAGATTACCATTTTAAATTTCAATACTTATTTATGCTGGTGGCCTCTGATGAGGAGACTTCATCTACCCCTTTGGAAGAAACAAAAGAAGAAGAAGTTTCTCCAACAAATACTATGGATACTACTGTTAGAGCATTGCTCGGTCGAACTCGCATGCGTTGCTATCTCAAGCATGTTTGTCAATATTAGTGATCAAAACTATATGTCTTGATTTCTAGTTTACTTATGACTAAGTCTCGGTCTAGGATAGTTAAGTATAGTTGAGCTCCAGACTTCATGGCGATTATCTTATAGATGAAGAACTAATCAAGGAACCGGTGGAACTTCATCCAACAAAAAAGGTATGTGAATACTTGAACTTATCTAGCACTCAAAAGTCTATCTATCTCCTACTCTTGAGACAACAGTTGTATAAGTATGATAGTTTTCATGCATACACATTTGCTATTTCGAGCCGAGTTTACTCGCCTATCTTTTTCTCGAAATATGTGTTGGTAAGCTTTTGCTTTAACCATGTTCTATCTTTACCCGTGACGAAAGTCATGATGAAGTTTCAATCTTGAAAATGGATTTGATGACGATAGTCAATTCTATGTTTAAAGACTATTATAACATTATAGAAGAATGTTTCAATGATTGAAGTGTAGAGTTGATATTATGTAACCACCTATGGATATAATCATATATAGTGTGTTCGCACATTATGTATAAGTCCATGTACCGGAAACCAAGTGCGTGCATATGTGTGCATGCGGTATTGGTGAAGGAGACAGGTTGGGTAAGCGTACAGGTGGGAGTTCACGTCCGTGAATTTCTGCTGAGTTTGGAGTTTATGGATAACCATTGGTTAACTATTCGTGAACCAACCAAATGTACACGTTTAGGTACAGTTACTCAAACCTAAATGAAATACATTTCATTTGTGTGTGTGGCAAGCTAACTTTCAAGCTAACTTTCAATCTAACGGTTGAACGATATTAGCTTGGATAAATCAGGTTTTCCATCCAACGATGAATATTGAATGCTTTGTTACCAAGGTAACTTAGATTGCAAACCCTGATTTGAAAACTATATAAATGAGACGTCTAGCAACTGAAAAAACTAATCCTCACACCTCATGTGTGACACTAGTTGGTTTTGCTAGAGTAGATTCTCCTTTAATCGTAGGTTTCTTCTCGAGACCCTGTCGATTAACGAATTGAAGACTTCATTGGGATTGTAAAGCCAGATGAAACTACTTCTATTGTAGTTGAGCATTCTGATCTTGCCATTTTCTATCATACGAGTTCAATTGAATAATTGGATTGAGATAATATTTCCGATAGGGAAAGATAAAAAGAAATCACAAGCATCTTCGTCTCATCGTTTGTGACTCCGCAATATCTAGTTTCGCTACTATACGATTTAGATTATTGTGAGGTGATCAATAATTCTAGGTTGTTCTTCAAGAATATAAGTCCGAGTTATTAATTGGTTTCTGTTCACCTTGATTTTATCAAAAGACGGAACAAAACTTGTATGCTTATCTGTGGGAGACAGATTTATCTATTATCATAGACTTTTATGTATGATACAGATTTGTTTACTCAAGTCTTCGACTTTAGGTCGTATCAACTCTTGGTTGTGGGTGAGATCAGCTAAGGAAATCAAGTATGTAGTATTCTGCTGGGATCAGAGAAGTAAGGAGCGCAACTGTACCTTGAATCAATGTGATATTGATTACGGTTCAACTATAGTCTAGAAAGAAGTTAGTTTATAGTAGGCTAGTGTCTGTAGCGGCTTAATGCAGTGTGGCGTTCAATCTAGAATAGGTCCCGGGGTTTTTCTACATTTGTAATTTCCTCGTTAAAAAATTTTCTGGTGTCTGTATTATTTCTATTCTGCATTATATTTTTTTTATATAATTAAAATATCACAGGTTGTGCGTTGTATCGATCAATTGTGAAATCCAACCTTTGGTTGTTAATTGGAAATTTATTGATCCTTGGATATTGGTTTTTGATACCATCCAAGTTTATATCTCTTGTATTTGATAAAGACTCGCAGATTTCTATTTGCTTGAGTATAAATCAAATCGAGAGATAGAAATATTAACTCATTGATATACTTTTTATTAAGATTGAGTCTGACTATCTAGTTGATTCTCTTAAAAGTATATTAGTGTTAGTCCATACCGATTGCTAATAGAAATATTGGGTGAGGTTATTAGATGCCCGCTTTTTCAACTACCATGGAAATTTCCCTTCATGCTTTAACTAGACTGGTTATCCAGAGTACTGTTAGAGTTCCAGGTAAACTCCATAAGCAAGATATTTTGGTTCTTATTGACACATGTAGTATTCATAGATTTATTGATGCTTCACTAGCTACCAATTTACAATTGCGCATTTCACTTACTGGTCAAATGCTAATTACAGTTGCAAATAGTGAGACTATTGTTAGTGGTATATGCAGGTTTATCATTTCTCTGGTGACTTAAGTGTTATTCCCTTGGGTGGATGTGATATGGTTTTAAGGATTGGACTGGATAAAGAAGTTGGAAGATGTCATGTTCATTTGGGTGAACTTAAGATATCATTTTTTCATCATGGGAAGCAAATCACACTCCAAGATAGTTCTTCCGTTCCTTCTTTCAGCATGCTCCGTGGTGAATCCTTCTTGAAATTTCTTAATAGCAAGACACCTACCATCATTGCGTGGTGCTTCAAAGACGCCATTGATTGTGTGGTGCCAGGGGTGATATGCATGCGTCTTTTTGACACAGTCAACGATCCTCTCCACTGCCTCTTCCATCTTAACAAACGTTTGGAATATAAAGTTGATCAGGATCCTCTTAAAGGCGGATGGAATTTCGCGTATGCAAATATCAACTAGCGCTCTTCACTGATATCTTCATGGCAGTCCAGTGCGATATGTCAGAATTGAAAGATGCATTTCCTTATTTCTTCTCCTACCCGCTGGCTGCACCTGCTCAAATCTATTGATGTGATCTTTCTTTTGGATGAGTAAAATTTCCTGAGGAAGAGGGCGGACATGGTCTTCCACGAGTCTATACTTTCTGCCTTTAGGTTATCATACCAAGTGAACGTCGTTCCTGTGAGTGACTTGGGGAATTATTTTAAGCATAGCTTTCCAAAGAAGCCCTGTCATTCATTGCTGATAAAAATCGGTTGAGATGTTCCCGCGCATTCCCTTGTCCATCGTATACCTAAATTTTGGTGATGTATAATCCTATGGGTAGTGGCACTCGCTAATATTCGCTAGGTAGGGACTGCTCATGGCGTCGTAGTTATCTTGCTTTACCACGCGGTAGTTTATCTCTAGGTATTTTTCCACGGCTGTTGATGGTGGATTTTCGACAAAGGGTAAAATAGTAAAACCATAATCTTACATATTCCTGATCCAGCAATCAGATGAGTATTAAGGCTCATGTCTCTCATTAAAGCATGAAAACTCATGCCACAAGAACCTCTGACTGAGTATACTATCTCTCATAGCATACATGAATGTGTAGTCTCTTATATTGAGGCAACGACACATTTCATGAATACTGAACAATTTCAGTAATCGCTTTTGTATAGAATCTTAATGATTGGACGGCTCCTAGATAGCTTTCCTTCTAGTATAGAGCGATATCATCTTCAGGATGTAACAACGTTTTCCCTGACTATATGTAATAAATATGACGCTTCAACTAGCTCATATCGCTCAATTCTAGAATAATTAATGCTCCTAGACAACGTGCTAGTATAGAGCCATCAATTAATTATTTCTAATCATTAAATTCATTTACTGAATCCCTAGAAAATATTCTACGTTCTTCATAATATTTCATTACTTCAATTCATGGCTCTTCCCAGCAGAATTCCATGGGTTAGTAACAAATACACAACGAACAGGCATCTGAGCCACTATCGAATAAGCCCCAAAAAGTGGTGCAAGTGTACTCATCAATAATATACTAACGAGCACCTGAATGCACGAACGAACATTCAAAAATACGAAGGAATGAGGAACCTATGCAAAATAGGTAAGAAAATAATAATAATAAAATATTAATTGAGGCGCCTAAGGGACCAAGCCCACCGGCCGGTCGAACATGCCGCCGTGGCCGGACCTAGCCTCTTCCCATATTTTATATTATTTTATTATTTTCCTTGATCTCATGAAAATTCCTTCGTTTGAACAAACTCCTTCGTTTTAAGGAAACTCCTTAGTCTGTGTTTGATAGGAGTTAATTCCATGGAATTAGCCATCTTTTCATGGAAACATCGTGTTTTCCGTCGTCTGGACAAAAATATGTTTCCATGGAATTGCAATAAAAGCGTGGCCTAAAGTATGTTTTAAACTCAATTCCGTGGAATTCCATGGAAAGTCTTTCCTTGCCTCCCCAGGAAACTGATTCCATGGAAACACATTCCATGGAATTGTTTCCTTTATCTGTTATCAAACACAGCCTTAGTTTCATGGTGTTTTCTTCATATCAAGGAAATAATATAAAATTAGGAAAGGTGTCACGGGACCGGGTTTACTAGCCGGACGGCCATGCCCTAGCTTTGTCTGGTCCCATACCTTGTAATTCCTTATTATTTTATTATTATTATTTCTTTCATCTTATGAAACTCCCCAGTTTTATGGTATTTCCTTCATATCAAGAAAATAATATAAAATTAGGAAAGGTGTCACGGGACTGGGTCACTAGACGGACGGCCATGCCCTAGCCTTGGACGGTCCAATACCTTGCGTGTAACACCCCGTGTTTTTAGAATGGCGCATGCTAAAAGATGCGCCATGGCCTGATACGAAGCTTCATCCAAAGATTCTGTAGTGTAGGAAAAGAAACATTGTCGCTTGGCCAATGCGTTGACAATACTCGCCAACATGGATGGACATCGGGTTGGCAGCGGACGACAAACATGGCCGGAGATCGGGTTGGCAGCGGACGACCAACATAGCCGGACATCGGGTTGGCAGCGGACGGCCAACATGGACGGATATTGGGTTGGCAACGGACGACCAACATGTTGGCAGGGTTGTAAGGTGCGGCCATCACGGCATGGGGAGTTGATGAATGATTTTTAGTCCCCCAATTTAAGTTGTAAAAATTTCATTTTTACATATATAGGGAGGGGTAGTTGATTGATGGTGCATATGCGGACTATGCACCAATTAAGCTTCAGAGCTTAGCCGGAAGAGTATAAATGATGCCTAAGGCTTATTTATAGTTGTGTAGCCTTGCGAAGAGGGCATTTGATGCTTAGGCATCGTTATTCCATATTGCGGACCAAACATGCATCACTTGGATGCATTTCGACGGAACGGCCTATACGGCCTAGGCCATTTCCATTATTGCTTGGCCACAGCTGTAGGACCAGAATATCGCTACAACATTATTCCTGCGATATTAACAACGTTTCTGCGAGCGTCACCGCCAATTCTTTAACAACGTTTCATGAGCGTCACAAAGAAACTGACGATGGAAGAAATAAAAGAAGAATATGTTGATCCTGCGATGGTCATCATTCTTGCGATAGAGAATATTGCAGCGATCGCGATGAGATCGCATAATAAATCCGAAATAGGAGGAAAACTTAGCTGTCATCCATTATGTAAACCCCTATATAAAGGACTCGATAGATCCAGAAAAGGATGATGTATTTTTGAGAGTTGAAAGAGTCTTGAGGAGAGAGAAACTTCAAGATAATATTTGTAATCTTGATTTCTTCCAATTCTGTAAACATTTCTGAAATTTGAATAGTAAAGTGTCGTTTAATCTTTAAAGTTTAATTGATTTCCAATAGATTTCTATAGAATCTTAACAAGGGTGTATTGTAGGAATTCCTGCAACTACAAAGGACATGCAAACGAGTTGGCTTAAGTTTTTGTCCCTTCGTGGATGCACTACGGTATGTGCTTGATCCCTTTAGAGTAGGGAAGGGTACGTAGGTAGCCGCAATGAGTTGCGACATTGCCTGTCCAGCACGTTGTCACTCATATCATCTAATTTAAAGATGATTGCGGCACTTTGGCCTCTCATATCATCTGGCTCGGTAGATCGACGCAAGAGATGATTGTGTCCAAACTTAATGAGGCTAGTTTCATTCCATTCCTTGGATGCTCATACTTCATATCAAGGCGTTCGACATAGGCTAAAAACCTGAGTGTCGTAATTTAGCTCAAGAGGAGTCCATTTTGATTGAAAACAGCCCAAAGATCAAGACATGTGATCTATAGATTCACATGGTCACCAAAATTTATCCAAATTCCATCGTTTAGAGCCTCAAAAGGCCGTTTTTGCCGTATTAAGAAAGTTTTTATTTTCTTAACAAATCCTTTGCAGAATAAGGGTAAGTTGGAACGGTGTGGAAGCTAAGTTTGCCGTATCATACTCGTCGAGCATGCCTGCGAGGGAAAATGAGCGTGCATTTTCCTAGCTTTAAGGCCCTTATCGTAGCTTCATCATGGCGCATTGGAGAAGTTACGGCCTGCGGGGCAACGCGCCAAAGGCGAAATTTTCCTATCCCGTCACATTAGGCCCCTAATTTTATTATTATTATTATTATTGTTTCCTTCATTTCATGAAAGCTCTTTTGTTTTAAGGAAACTCCTTAATTTCATGATATTTCCTTCACATCATGAAAATAATATAAAATTAGGAAAGGTGTCATGGGGGCCGGGCTTATTATCCTACTGGCCATGCCTTAGCCATGGCTGGTCCCACACCTTGTAATTCCTTATTTTATTATTATTATTATTTCCTTCATCTTATGAAGTTCCTCAGATTGAGCAAAACCCTGATTTCTTCATATTTTCTCAAATGTTGCTTAAACGTGTATCAGAAAATATCAAAATTCTCAGGACTGAGACACGGACACTACGGTGACATGGGCATATTACCTTGACCAACCTAGGTTGTCCCTTTGGCTTTCAATATGCCGGTCCCATATATTTTCATCATTTGACCTAATTTGTTCACATTAGGTTTACACTCTTCCAAACAACTAGGGATTTCATCAAACGAGCGTCAGTCGGTCTCATGACCAACCAGGGATGGTTCCATGACCCCTTGGTCAGTCCCTCATTTCCCCATAATTAGGTTTTATTTCCTAATGCTTAGACGAGCAATTTTTTAATAAACGATTAAACCAGCATTTAATCATCCTTTCACCAACTTGTCTCTAAGAGACTTTCACTACACCGAATTTAAGGATTAGTAACTAGAATTCGTAACAGCTTATCCCTTGTTGCGAATTTTTCAGTTGCGAATTTCAGTTGCGAAATTTAAGCAACAGTTCATCACAGTTACAAAACTTGCAACTGTGAAGCTCTGTTACGATTCGCAACTAAATCGAGTTGTACACGTGCGAAAAGTGAGTGTGGCTGCCTACACTTTCAAACTGACTCATTATTCAGCCCAATCAGATACTAGGGTAAGCTGACTCAGTTATCTTATCCCTTCTATCATCGATCAACCTCTTATTCTCTCTCATTTTATTTCTTCTTCTCTCTCTCGTAGTTTCCTTCTCCCTGTGAATTTTCCTCTTTCTAATACCACCACCATCGTTATCATCAACATCAAAACCAAACCCTTAGTATTGTCATTGAGGAATAATGGTATCCTCATTACCAGCATATGAACTATTTCTTCTGCTTTTTTATTTCACTTCTGTGAAGAAAACCCTAGATTCAGATTTTTTTTCTTCTCCTTTTGATTTTTTCCAGCCAAAATATTTAGCCTGATTTCTAATCTTAGGTCGAATTCATCCTCATCGTGCTATTTTCTGGAGTTTTTCCTCCTATGGAAACTCTAATTTTTTCATAATTAATTACAATTTTTTGACCTAATAAGGGAAATCAGAATTAATCCGATTGCAAGCGAAGCTGTGTTCTGTGAGTTTTTTTTTTTTTGCTCGATTCTTTCTTCAAATGTCAGATGTAAGGTATAAACCAAACCCTAGTTTTGATTTATTGTTTTTCCTTTTCAATTAGATATAAATGCAAGCTATGATTTATTTGATTTTGCTGCAATAATGTCAAATTGATGATAAAGATGTCTTAAATTTGTTTTAGTTGATGAGGAAATTTGTTATTGCAAGATAATCAATGTTAAAGATATAATTTTTCTCCGTAAATGAATGTGGACTGAAAAGATATTGTGTTTTGGTTGGTCCAGAATCGTGGATGAGATGATCATGTTAGGCAGTTCTCTGAACCCTACAAGGGAATTGGAGAGTGTTTTGGATGAATAATCAAGGAAGAAATATTTGGGTCATTGTGGAGAGGAAACATAGCCAATGTCATGCGATACTTTCCTTCTAGTTTGTTGTTACTTTAACCTAATTATGTTCTCATGTTCGGATTATCAGAGCTTGATCACTAACTTGTTTTAAAATTTGTAAGGCTTTGAACTTTGCATTCAAGGATAACTTCAAGAGGCTCTTTAGTTTCAAGGAGGACAAAGATGGTTACTGAATTAATTTGCTTGTAACTTGGCATTTGAGGTCTTCACTGGTGCTTCTTCGTAATATACATCCTGATACGCACCTTTAGAACATTTGGTAAATCCTGAATATGACACGTATATATTAATACTTTCATTTTTTTTAATTTGTTCTTGGAATTTTTAGGAGATTCGTGTGGCTGACAAATTCTAGGATCCCTCCTATGCTTGTTAGACACTAAGGAGGGCGTTGTGCCCTTAGCGGAGTTCGAGGCCGCTTCTTGTTTTAATGTCTGTTTCAAAGTGCATCACTTACTATGGGTGAGTGGGATGATTTGACCCTTGTCATCCTAACTTTAACAAAATTTTATTCTTCTCAATCCCTTTTACCTGAAATTGATATTTAACGTTTTATGAATGTTACTATGTTTTGCAGACTCAAGGCCGTGAGTCCATTGCAGCCAAACTTGTAGCAAACCTTATTACAGAAGCCGGTGCAAACCGTGTTCTTTCTTGTGATCTTCATTCTGGGCAATCAATGGGTTACTTTTATATTCCAGTGGATCATGTATATGGGCAGGTAACTAGTGCGTAGTTCTTTTGATTTATCAAGCTTAGGTACTACATTATTGATCTTCTGGACAAACAACAATCATATCTTATACTTGTTGCAAGGTATAAGGTATCAAAGACAAAAATTGTTCTCACCATTGAAACTAGAAACTGACGGCCTTGAATAAAACCTCACCCACCACAATGTTGCCAAGAAGTTATCAAATGAACGTGCATTTGCCAAGAAGTTATTAGATGCACCATTATCCATTGTTGATAAAAGGCGTCATGGGCACAATGTTGTTGAGGTAAGATTCAATTTCACGCTGCTGGAATTGGTTCTAAGATTTTATTTCCTGTTTTTATGATGTCTACCTTCTCTCAATCCGCTGAATCCATTTATATTACCTGGCAGTGAGACTTTTTTTTTTTAGGAGTTACCATTTTAAGCATCTGCCTCAAATGTTATCTTGCAAGTGATGAATCTGATCGGAGATGTCAAAGGGAAAGTTGCAGTAATGGTGGATGACATGATAGATATTGCCGGTAAGCCAAGTATAAACCTTCCAAATGCCACTGACTAGTTAGAAAGGCAAATATCCTCATCAGACAGAGTGATGTTTTAGTTGCGTGTGTTATGTTAGCAGACAACCATCAAAGAATCAATCTGTTTAATGTACTAATTGCATTGTTTTCCACATTTTGTTCCATCTGCTGCTTTAGTTCTACCGAAACTTTGATGAATTCCTCAGTCCCACCGAAACTTTGATAAACACCTTTGTATTTGTTTTTTTCTTGTAGAATTAATTGACCTTATATGGCATCATTGTTACCCTGGTGTATTTACACAGCTCTCTCAATTATTTACATGGAACTTTATGAATATTTTGATATTTGTTTTTGTCCCTCACGGAGGTATTTAAATTTATTAGGGGTCATTTATATCCTGTTGCAATTACACAGTCCATTCAGTAACATATCTTGACTTCATCTAATTTCGGATTTTGCAATCTGCTTAAAATTTTGCTTTAGGTACTATCTCAAAAGGTGCATCTTTGTTACATCAAGAGGGGTCCATAGAAGTCTATGCCTGCAGTACACATGTTGTTTTCAGGTACGACTATCTTGATTGAATATCCTTTTTTTCCTTTTCTATTTGAGTTTTTTTACTTGAGAAGGTGATGCATTTCTTATGTATGGATCCATTGACTATTATCCTTTCAGCGTTGACTCCTTATTTTCCCACATTTTGTCTCCATCGCAAATAATTCTGATATTCGGGCGTTGACTTACCTTTCTTTTATCATTGGCAGCCCTCCTGCTGATAGCTATCCAAATGGGCTTTTTCAAAACATTTTTCGAGATACAATATGCTTGAAAGTCTGATCGTTGCATATAACTCGATTAGTATATCAACTACTTGTCTTCTGGTTCTTGCTCACTTGTTTTGTATTTGAAATATCTCTTTGACCTCCATGGGAAATAGTTTAGTGGCTAGAATCATGTTTGTGCGCAGGTGAGTGGTCATACATTGAAATTTTTAACTGAGTTTAGTTCATCGAATTTTATTTTTTGGATGACCTATTTTGTTGATTCTTTCATGTTTCAGCCCACATGGCTGCAACACTCATTCTATTAGCTTTTGTCATTGTGAAGTAATGTATGCAACCTTACTAATTGATGTAATAGTGGATGGTACAAGCAATTGATTATACCGAATGGGGATTTCATTTCTCTTAGTATATTTGTTGTTTTCATACCTTTTTTTTATGTTCCGAAATCTAATCATACATATTTGTTTGGTATGATCTGACTCGCAGATGAGGCATTCTGCTCGATATGTCGACATGAAAATTCTTTAGATACTG
This sequence comes from Papaver bracteatum, assembly GCA_023529315.1. Classification (NCBI taxonomy): domain Eukaryota; kingdom Viridiplantae; phylum Streptophyta; class Magnoliopsida; order Ranunculales; family Papaveraceae; genus Papaver; species Papaver bracteatum. Next base: position 96,137 of record JAJJWX010004327.1, on the reverse strand, counting down.
AAAATTTTGACAATCCTGGAGCTTAGGGTTTGGGCTTCTTATCGTGGGCATAACCAGGACTCGGTAATTTCTTAAAAGGTTTCATTATGTTTTGTTAGGATTTTATTGACAACTTAAACTAGGTCTCCTATCTCATGATCCTCCGTAAATTTTATAGTTTTAAGTACTTGATGTTAGTTGCATTTATTTATGAATAGAAGATATTATCCTAGTGTTAAAGTACTATCCATATATCTGATCATGTGTGGTTTGGGCGTCTGGATGCTCATAGTTTTTCTTATTACAATTGGCACATGTAGGGTGAATTAGTGTTTTATCACTCAATGTTTTGCAGGGTGCAAGAGAAATTGGTGCACCTAAAGAAAGCTAAGGATAAACTTAATAAATGAGTGCTTGATGTCAGAGATTAGGCAGGAAGTTTAATGAATCTCTTTAGAAAAGTTTAACGTTTTTTCTCTATGTTCATCATTTTATTGTATGTCATTCTTTTGATACTACACACATAATTTGTATGTCATTGGGACTTGAGAAGTGTTTCTTACTTTGTGTGTATGGAGTTCATCATGGTATATTATGGTGAATTAACATTAAGAAAGAATAATTTTTTGGGATTAATTTGAATTCTAATTAAACATGGGTGACTTGATTTTGTTACCGTGAACTTTAATTTTGACCAGTCAAACGGTGGTTTTGACTGGTCAAAACCACTATTTTTTTGATGTTGCAAAAATTTCGCAACTGCTATAATCTGTTGCCATCTTTCAAGTAGCAACAGTTTAAAACAGTTGCGTCCTTCCAATTCGTAACAGTTTTAAACTGTTGCGATATTATGACGTCGCAACAGTTTCAAACTGTTGCGACTGAAAATTTGCAACGGTAATGAAGCCGTTTGGTATTTGCTTACTTGAGAATCTAGCCACTATATGGTCTGGCCATCATCCCATGTATTCGGTCCCTCCTTCACTTCGTGGATGATTTTGCAATAAATCATCAATTGATCGGCAGATCAAAATTAGGGTTTCGAATCCAAGGTTCATAATTCCAGATTCAAACACTAATAATTTTATGTTGATCCCATAATCAACACTTTAGTTATTATACTCGGTCCAGTTGCCAGTATCTTAAATTAATATTTTATTTAGTCCTACTACCAAATTATTCATCGAATGAGCGACATTTTCTCAGGCTAGAAATATTGGTTCAACTATCAGTATTCAACAGTTCATCGAATGAGAAATATTTGCTCACCTTAACTATCAACATTCATTCGAAAATTATACCTCTGTCTCAACAAAACATGTTCAATTCATGAGTCCTAGAACATTTGTAAATCATATTTAACTCAGCAATACAAAAACTCATCGTCTCATCAAGTCAACAACTATGTAACTAAATATACGTCTGCCTTGCAGACTCCACAATCACGAGACATAAATCGTGTCACATGAGGGATATTAACTAGGGTTTTGGTCTGGCGTCCTACGACACGTATGTTCATCCACGCTTATAATGTGATTAAGTCGTGCAAGCGGTCGAAGGAGTTAACAAAGTAGTGGGTGGACAATCAACCAAGTCTCCACACAATGAGTAACTGGTTTTAACACGATTTCCACTTTCCCACTCCTTGACTTCAGCAACCGTCACATTTACTGAGATCAATGTGTCTACTACTTCTGGAAATATAAAATAAGTCTTTGAACCCATGATTGAGAAAAAAGAGGAATTCTAATTCGAGCAATCACTCTCAAGAATTCGATCAATCAACCAGAACTTATTCGAACTCAACAGTACCGTGAACAGTACCCAGCGGACCCACATGTCATAATCAGATTTTTAATTGTCGCATACAATTGAAAAGCAACGAAGGAAAATTTGCGAAGAAAAGAAGAAGGAAAAAAAGGACGATTTACGGCCTTTTTTTTCAACAAAGCAGCCCGAAATTGACGGAGAATTGAGATTTTTTTCCCTATAAATAGAGATCGAATTTCTCATTCAAAAACAACGAAAAACACTCCAGAGACTTCATTTTAGACTGGAAAACACTTCAAGCAGAGACTCAATAATAATTTCTCGCATTCAAACACTTTCTTCTTTATTTTTTCCTTCGCTTAGTAATCAAATCAAGTATTGTCTTTAAGTTTTTAAAGGATTAGCATTAAATTGCTGGTACTTTAATTATTTTCTGCATACTTGACAAAAGCAAGAAATCGTTATTAGAATATTTTCAAGTTTTCTTACATCATATTTCAGGTTAATTGTCTTTAAGTTCTTAAAAGATTAGCATTAAATTGCTGGTACTTTAATTACTTTATGCATACTTGACGAAAGCAAGAAATCGTCCTAAGAATCCTTCAAGTTTCAATATCATAGTTCAGGTATATTAATTTCCTATCTCTTCGGTAATCATGTAGTCATACGGGAACGGAATGGTTTTCCATTTCGTAGTAACACCGCAGCTACTCTTTACATTACATAAAAATAATTATGTTTTATTATTAATTTTCCAAGTGGGATAAGTCAAAGTGTGGGTTTAAAGCGGAATTCCCTCCCACATTAGACCCATAATAAATATGTTTATTATATATATATATATATATATATATATATAAATAATATTAAAGTTTGCATTAATTCTATATTCTAAATAATTGATGCATAAGAATCTTTGCTCAATTTCTAATAAATTTCGGTATTAAAATCCTGCACATAAGTATTGATAAAAGTAAATTATAAACTTTTCTCCTTTAATCATGAAGTAGAGGCCAATCTTACGATTGGGCGGATGATGGGTGCCTAACACCTTCCCATCCCGTACTAGAATCTCCTTACCCAGACTCTCTGATAGCAGACCATAAATATGCAAGTCATAACTAGGTTTTGTTTTCCTCAAAATAATTCAAACTAGTTAAAAGGGTCCTGACTCCCTTTAGTCAGGTGGCGACTTCAAAACATCTCTTTCTTCTTTGCAGAGTTGGCCCTCTTACTAACAAACTAGTAAGAAATTATCTCTTCCAGACCCCGTGTGCATTAAACATCCACGAACGGATGAGAACATGGAATTTTCCCCATAACAATTATGGACAAAGACTACATCGGCACTCGACCCGTGCATACCAACCCCCCGATTTCTACACCTGCAACTCTGCTGGGGAAAAACAAGAGATTCGACTTGAAAAATGATTAAAGGGAAATTTTATAATCTTTTCTTTATACTGATATCATAGTTCAGATTTTGTGATTTCAGGCACTTATACAAGCGTAAGCAACCATAACGCGAGGGGGGGCTTACACTCGTACTTGGGATCGGTCGGAGGAAGGAAGACTGGTCAAGATGGATGATTCACAACATGGGAAAGGGGAAGCCAAGAATACTGACATCCTCACCTCAAAGATAGAACAAATCATTGAGGAAAAACTCGCCAATTTCTTTAAGAAGCTGCAAGATGAGGCTAGAAATGACAGAAAAGGCTCAGATTCTCATCAACATACAAATGGCTCTGGATCCAATGATGATCATCAACCAAAATATCAAAACAAAAAAGGGGAATCCGGAGGTACAGGCGACAATGACGAAATTCCAACACCAAACAAGGAGAGCTTGGAATTCGAGCATTTCAAAGAACATGTAATGAAGAGGTCATCAATAATCGAGGACAACACCAGCGTGGATGGTGAAGTATGGTACACTCCGCCAAGTGGATACTTGCCTAAGGTTTCAAATTTCCAAAAATAGAAAAATATAATGGCATGGGACCCCCGGGGTCTCACATTAAACTGTATCTCCAATACCTAAAGCCCCAAGGTTTAACTGACGACTGGATGCTAAACTTGTTCCACCAAAGCTTGACTGGGTTAGACCTTGATTGGTACCAACATGCAGAGAAATCAAAAATCTCTACATGGCCACTCATGATTAATTCATTCGTCGAACATTTTGCAAAAAATACAGATCACTCTATGGCCTTACGCCGCACTTGAGTCCTTCGACAAGGGGCACATGAAGGTTTCGTCGACTGGATGAGTCGTTGGGAAAAGAAAGTGTTCGAAATGTTCGAACGACCATCGAAGAGGCGAAACTAAAAATGCTAATGAAAAATCTCTCAATGTCTTACAGGGTATTCATCAAGATGTCTTTTTGAAAATCTTTCCGATTTTCGACGGAAAGGAGCAAGCATCGAGGATGCAATGAAGGACGGCGTATACTCCGGATTCAATATAGGGAAAAGCTCGACAAAAAATAAGGAAATTAATTATGTCAACCCAACTGTTGCAACACCTACTTACATCAGAGCTGCAGGGAAAGCACCTATCACCAATGCATTCTGCCAAGACAAAGGACAACAATATGTCGAGAAAAGGTGGAGCCGGAATCGAGTATTTTCTGATCGGATGGAGAAATGAGTGACTACCTTCCTAGGCTAGTTAAGGAAAAATTAATTCAACTCCGAGATCCTAAGCATGTACCTAATCCCAAACCTCGGGGTTACGATGAGTCAAAGACATGCGGCTACCATCGGAGTGCAAGACATGATACCAATTCATGTTTCGTCCTGAAACATCTTATCCAAGATTTGTTGGACGACGGCAAGATAATCATCGAGGGAGCGTCAAAGCAACCTAATATACAACAAAATCCACTTCCAGCGCATCAAGGAAATCAGGGAATCAACTTCATTGAGGCAGATGACGCTGAAATACGTCAACCATCTCTAATATCGGACCATTTACAAAAGAGAAGGACCAAACAAATGAAGCCTCCAGAGTCGTTGCTGAGAACAAAATGGAATCTTCAAAGAGTGCCCCAGACGCCAACATCCGTATGATGAATAAAAAACCATTGTTCACCATTGCAGGTAGCGGTAAAGTCATATATTCTGAAAGCCTATCAGAAAAATGCGAAGAGATACAACATCAAACAAGGGGAGGAAGACAGTTCAAGCCTCTCAACTTGCGAAACGAAAATCCAGGTGTCCTAGCAAGGGGAAATCCGATTCGGATCAGGCCAAACAATCAACATGAAGCTATAAATGAAGACAACTTACTCATTGAGCGATTCATAAGAACAAAAGCGGATATTTCAATTTGGGGATTGTTAGAAGCATCGACCAGTCACCGCCAGGCTCTACAAGAGGCACTAAGTTTGATGCATGTTCCCATAGGAATCACTCCCAATGAACTGGTACACCTAATCGACCGAGCTGCAAGACCAGGTGCGATTACTTTTACAGATTACGACCTGCCATCGTAGGGGAAGGACCACAACAAAGGTCTTTACATTACCATTGGTTGGGAAAATATGATCATACCTTCTGTCTTCATGGATAATGGTGCTGGCGTCAATATATGCACATTGAAAGCGGCTAAAATGATGGGGGTCGACATGAGCCGTATCACTAAAGCCGATGAATCAGCCTTGACAGTCCGAGCATTTAACAATGGTAAGCAAACAGGAATCGGTGAACTGACCATCGAAATATGGGTTGGTCCATTAAAAACCTATGCTACCTTCCTGGTAATGGACATCTCTGCAAGCTTCAACCTCCTTCTAGGTCGTCCATGGATGCACAAGAATGGAATAGGTGCATCCTCTCTTCATCAGAAAGCCAGATTCTGGAAGGGAAATGAGCTAATTACCGTGCATGGAGATGATGAGGAAAATGAAATAAGGTCCCACCAGATCTCAGTGAACATGATCCCCGAAATTCATAACTACACAGCAGAGATCCGACATGAGAATAAAGCTGGAGCATCAATTCATCACGCCTGTACGGGTCAATTTAAATATCGAAATCGAAATATTCTGAAAATGCTACAGAAAAGCAAGTTCTTTCCGGGAATGGGTCTGGGGCTCCGACAACAAGGGCCCACACAACCAATAACAATACCTGGGAGAAATGCATTTGATACGGCAGGATTGGGATATCAGTCGATCTATCAAGACTCTACGATATTCGGGAAAAGGCAAGAAGATCAAGGAATCGATTGGAGCCGTCAACCGTCCTTCCAAAAGTGGTTCATCCGTAAGGGAGGAGAAAAGGTTCCAACACCAAACACACTAGCAAAGATCACACCGGCGATAACAAGAAGGAGTTCTGATCAAAGAAAAGAAGCCGAAGAACCCGCCTATAAAGGAGTAAGTTATCTTTTTTCTCCATCTCCCACTGACAGCGCAGGCGAACCCAAATGGACATAAAGGGGAGGATGGAAGAGAATTGAAAGTTCCAGAACAAGAGGAGAGTACAACGAGCTCAGCCCCGGGAACTGAAAGGGAAATCCAAGAATGCATGGTCATTGCATGCTCAGAGTTGCAATCTCGTAGAAGGAGGAAAACCCCTGTCTATAATGGTAAAGGCTCCCCTATCAAACACCTCAAGTCATTCTCCTGGTACATGAAGCCATTGAAGATGCACGAAGAGGACTTGAAACAATACTTCGGCGAAAGCTTAACTGGGAGCGCGTCAATATGGTTTTCAACTAATGACCGAGTTCTGCGAGCAACATGGCCAGAAACGATCAATTCTTTCATCGAATATTTTTCAAAAATTCGACCAGAGATGATCAATCAAAACCTGGAACAACACCTCGAAAAACAGAGAGAGAGATTTTGCAAGACCAATGCCAGAAGGAGGAGTCAATCATCTGATATAAGAGTCTGCATGATAATTCCCAATGAATGCTGATCAACTCAAGAGGTACTACGCCTAATCAACGGCGACATTCCAGCATGCCTAATCCATGCATCTCCTCAAATGATCAACTGGTTTGTCAACACTCATGATTTTTATCATCGTTTTCTACGCTATCAATCTTGTTTTCAAAAAAAAAAAAAAAACCAAAAAAAAAAAGTTTATTAAGTTTTAATTTCTTTTCAAAATAAAAAATCGGAGAGTTTATCAATGATGTAAAGCTTAGGATTTGGGTATGGTGTTATGAGCAACCAGATAGGCAAACAGACAAACTCTCCAAATCAAAATTTCAGTTTTGTAAATTTTTAAGTTTTTTATTTTGTTTTCAAAAAATAAAAATAAAAATAAAATAAATGATGATGATGAAAGCCCTAGGATGATACTGTGCCTTGCACACGTACCAAATAGGCAACTGAGGCAAACGTTTCTTGAGTTATTTTAAGCCTAATCATGTTCTAACCATGCTTTAAGCTTTTTGTGAACGACGAGTTATCTGAATTAAGGCTTCTCCACCGGAGTCAGCGATCTGCACAGTCAGTGCAAGTCAAACCAAAGAACAAAAGCACCACCAGAAAGAAAATATTTCATTCACAAATGAAGGAATTACAGAATCTTCGTCTACAACAATGAAAAGCATGAACTCTTCCTTATCTGAAGGATACATGATCAGATCAAGAAGAAAAAAAGCAACAACAATAAGAAACAAACAAAAGAAAAGAAAAAAAAAGAACAACAACAAGAAATAAAAAAATGATCTGACGGCAAACCAAAGAAGAAGAAATGAAAAACAAATAAGGAAAGCTGGTGATTTTATCTGTGTCTACAAGAAGGATCACAGTCCAGATCCGGAACATACAAGAAGGATCTGATGAAAAGATGGAGGAAAGAGGCAGATTTGCAGAGCAAAAAAAAAAGAGGAAGAAAGAGAAACTGATGGTCGAGGAAGAAGAAGGCAAGGAATTTAAATCAAAGGATTAGGGCTCCATCAAACTGCTATTCGGGCAAACCGAAATGAAACCTGTACCCCGTTGGGCTTCTTCAACCTATTAGGGTCATTCATCCGATCCGCTAGCCCCTTTTCCCTGTTCAAAAAAAGAAAGAAAAAAAAAGAGCAAAAAAGAAAAAAGAAAAAAAATAAACAAAAGAAAAAATGCAGTCTACCTCGTAAAGAAGTCGAAGCGTAGATAATTCTTCAGAAAGAGTATCAATACGTGCCTTCCTCCCCAGGGATTCTCTACTGACTTCATCATATCTCAACATGATATCGTACATCTCATTCACCACCGATGTCAACTGGCGCCCACGGCTATCCACAAAACGGAGCAAGTATTCTTGAAGAGGTCTGGAAGCCTGAAGCGAGAAAGGAGTCAATAAAAAGTATTAAGTCACATTCAAGAAGAGCAGAGTAACAACGGTACCTCAGGAATATCATCCGGGAGAGGTAAACCAATAATATCTTCACGGTCAATAGGGCCACCTGCAATTGGAACCACATTTGAAGTCCCCAAGATAGGTATTTGAAAATCCCATGTTGGAAAAAGATGACCGAAGCCCGTTAGTGGAACTTGTTGAGAAGAAGCATTGCTAGAAGATCCCATCAATAATGGACGAGGGGCAAAACTCGGATCACCCACTACAAGATTCTCTCGGCAAGATTGGATAGCAAGAGGTGGACCTAAAGAAACCGATCTCCAATATGATTCAAAATTCATTCCGCGATCAACGGAATCTTCATAGGAACGTTACGGCTGACGTGAAATCTCGTCCATATCACTAAACGATGCATAAGGAAAACATGTAACGTTGGGAGGAGGAAATGGGGGTGTAGCGTATGGTTGACTAATTTGTCTCCCAAATCTGTCACCAAGATACCAAGCACAGTAATCCGGGCCACGTAACAAGTACCGAAGCATGCTAGACGACATGGCATGAATGGCTCTTTGATCACGCTGAATCAGATAATCCTTCCAAGGGTCCCAACAAATCTGCGATCAAAATGGAGGTATATATATATATATTAATAATAATAAAAAAATAAAAAAATAAAAAAATATAGGGTTTCTTACAGATTCAACTTTCGCCCCCTCCAAACAAAGGCGTGTATATGCAGTCGAGTTCCTTCGAAGTGCACCTTTCCATCTAGCTATTCGAGGAAATGTTTGACTATTGGAGAAGCTTGTATCAAAAGGAGGGCGACTAAGAGGAAAATATTCGTAACACCAATACTGTTACAAAGAAAGAATATGGGTGTTAAAAAAGGGGGTCCAAAATCGTTCAACCTAAAGCAAGGAAAATGTACTCACATTCAAGATGGGCCAGAATCCACATAAGGCTTTTGTTTGAAGGCGTGTTGCTCGAGACAGATAGGTGTAAAGTCGCGCCATCGCACAACTTCCCCAATCGTAAAAATTCACCAATTCAAGGTCAGAAAATGCTTCCAAGTAACCAGATTTGATATAGCCACCAGAAGAGTCAAGTAAGGTATGACCCGCAACAAAGATCAAGAAAGCTCTGGTAACAGTAATAACTTTAGCATCATATTTTGAAGCGTCGCAGATGAGATCCAGCTCGGGGACCGAGAAACTCGTCTTCAAGCCCTCGCTAAGTTGACATACCAATTTTTAGGGAAGATATCCCCACAATGTGGTCCCAACAGGTTTCGGACATTCTCCTCTGTCACGTTTTCTCCCACCGGACGGAGCTCCTACCCCCACACAGATGCCAGTAATCATGTAGAATTCCAGAGGAGTGATGGTTCACTCACAATGTGGCAGGTGAAATGAATTAGTATCACCCCACCATCTTTCTGCCACGATTAAAGCATTCTCGCCATCATGGAACGGTTCCAAAGCTTTAATAAAGTCGTACCAACCAATCTGTTGTACAAGATCACATACACCTTTGCATCATCTCAACACCAGCCACCATTCTACTATACCAGTGGTCCCTCCGCGAATACGCGCCCAAGCGTAATTCTATGAAAGAAAGAAGTGGTTGAGAAATAATGAAAGGAAACTTGGAAAACAAAGAAGAAAATTTCGATCAACAAGGAAACTTACAGGGTCTTCCCGGATTCTTGCAGAAACGTGATCATCCACATCGTTTAAAACCCCAACTCTTCGTCTTCTACGCAGCATAGGCAAAGTTGGAGGATCAGGAATAATGATAGCCATCCGCCTAGACGACATATTAAAGAAAAGAAAATGAGTTTCTTACCTAAAGAAAGGTCTTTCTCCCCTATCTTATAAAAAAAAAAGGGGTAATTACTTCCTCAAGAAGTTTTTGAAAAAAAAATAATACTTTATCAGAATCGTCTCGTGAAAGAAAAGCAAGTCATGTCAGGACAAAGTGTGGAACGCAAGCCAAGAAGATGCTTTCAGAAGGTGAATGAAACCGACAAGCTCAACTGGGGCAGACCCAGCCAACGTTAGTATATTTCTTCATCAACCTATTCAACTATTTCAATCGGCTCGAACAAAGGGCAATCCAACTGAATCAACCGCAAAGGTTCAAAAATCAAGAAAATGGAGCTGACAAGCTTAACTGCAGCAAACTCGGCCAACGTCAGAATTTCTTCATCAACCCATCAAAATCACCTCTTGGAAAAGATAAGGTGCGAAAGGGTGTTCAGGGCTTTGTTCGTTAACCGAAAACGGTTACTCTCAAAGAGGGGCAACTGTTGACACCCCATTTTAAAGCATCTTCGCACCTTCCATAGAAAATGTCATTCTTATACTTCGAAGCAGAATACAAGAGAAATTCTTTGTGGAGCAATTAAGGATTTTCATATCCTTTAAATCAAGCCCACAAGCTCTCAAGCCCACAAGCTCTACCAATCAAGCCCATAAGTTCAACCAATCAAGCCCACAAGCTCTCAATCCCACAAGCTCTACCAATCAAGCCCATAAGCTCAACCAATCAAGCCCGCAAGCTCTCAAGCCCACAAGCTCTACCAATCAAGCCCACAAGCACAGCTCCTACCCATTTCATTATCCTTCCAAACCTGGGAATTCTCGCTATCATGATAGAGAGGAAGAAAATACGAATCCAATGGCGAAAGAATGGAATCATTCTGAGTTTGTATGAAGAAGTTATGAGCAGAACAAAATCTCATAAGACTAAAAGTCAAAGCAGTCAAGTTCCAGGGAAATACTAAAGGCACCCGATTTTTTTACTAAGGCACCTCTCTTTCTTCCTCATGATGAACATGGGTGTTTTTAATGGTGGTCATCATGATGATCACGATGGTGATGGATTTTGATCAACAATGATTTTTGATTAAATACATCACTAGGTTCCTGGGGGCGATAGGGAGCTTGGGTAGGAGGCTGTTTCCACATCAAGCATGTTTTTTGCAACCGGTGAACAGTAATACCGGTGAACAGTAACAGTACTTTTGAATAGTAACAGTACCGTGAACAGTACCCAGCGGACCCACATGTCATAATCAGATTTTTAATTGTCGCATACAATTGAAAAGCAACGAAGGAAAATTTGCGAAGAAAAGAAGAAGGAAAAAAAGGACGATTTACGGCCTTTTTTTCAACAAAGTAGCCCGAAATTGACGGAGAATTGAGATTTTTTTCCCTATAAATAGAGATCGAATTTCTCATTCAAAAACAACGAAAAACACTCCAGAGACTTCATTTTAGACTGGAAAACACTTCAAGCAGAGACTCAATAATAATTTCTCGCATTCAAACACTTTCTTCTTTATTTTTTCCTTCGCTTAGTAATCAAATCAAGTATTGTCTTTAAGTTTTTAAAGGATTAGCATTAAATTGCTGGTACTTTAATTATTTTCTGCATACTTGACAAAAGCAAGAAATCGTTATTAGAATATTTTCAAGTTTTCTTACATCATATTTCAGGTTAATTGTCTTTAAGTTCTTAAAAGATTAGCATTAAATTGCTGGTACTTTAATTACTTTCTGCATACTTGACGAAAGCAAGAAATCGTCCTAAGAATCCTTCAAGTTTCAATATCATAGTTCAGGTATATTAATTTCCTATCTCTTCGGTAATCATGTAGTCATACGGGAACGGAATGGTTTTCCATTTCGTAGTAACACCGCAGCTACTCTTTACATTACATAAAAATAATTATGTTTTATTATTAATTTTCCAAGTGGGATAAGTCAAAGTGTGGGTTTAAAGCGGAATTCCCTCCCACATTAGACCCATAATAAATATGTTTATTATATATATATATAAATAATATTAAAGTTTGCATTAATTCTATATTCTAAATAATTGATGCATAAGAATCTTTGCTCAATTTCTAATAAATTTCGGTATTAAAATCCTGCACATAAGTATTGATAAAAGTAAATTATAAACTTTTCTCCTTTAATCATGAAGTAGAGGCCAATCTTACGATTGGGCGGATGATGGGTGCCTAACACCTTCCCATCCCGTACTTGAATCTCCTTACCCAGACTCTCTGATAGCAGACCATAAATATGCAAGTCATAACTAGGTTTTGTTTTCCTCAAAAGAATTCAAACTAGTTAAAAGGGTCCTGACTCCCTTTAGTCAGGTGGCGACTTCAAAACATCTCTTTCTTCTTTGCAGAGTTGGCCCTCTTACCAACAAACTAGTAAGAAATTATCTCTGCCAGACCCCGTGTGCATTAAACATCCACGAACGGATGAGAACATGGACTTTTCCCCATAACAATTATGGACAAAGACTACATCGGCACTCGACCCGTGCATACCAACCCCCCGATTTCTACACCTGCAACTACATTTTGGCGCCCAGAAACAGGGAGAATCAAACTAAGAAATTTCTAATTACAACTTGAAGATTTGAAGAAATTGTTAGAGTTGAAGAAATGGCTAGAAGAAGAAGAAATACATTAGAACCACCGACAAATGTGCGGAGAAGTAAAAGACTTGCAGGTGAGGGAACAGGTGAATTGGAAGAATATTTAAGGATAAGATCGGGGAGAAACAGAATAAGAAATGAAGCAGAAAGTTCAATTCAACAGCCAAATCAACAAACACAAACACGAGATAGGAATGTGGATTATGATAGAGTGAGTGTGCATACTTGGAGGTCGGATTCGATGGAAGAAGCAGAAAATCGACAATTAAGAAATGAAGAAGGAGAAAGAAATCAATAAATAGGTGGAGGATTAATTCATGAAGGACGTGAAAATGAAATAGTAGATGATTTGAGACAAAGAATACAGGAAGAAAGAAGATTAGAGGCAGAAGAGAGTGCAAATTTAACAAGACAAAATCATGAGCTAAGAATGGAGAATTTGAGGTTACAAAGAAAGAGGTCAAGAAATACTGTTAGGTCAAATTCAAGATCATTCAGAGAAGAACCAAGGAAAAATTCCCCAATGAGAAATGTTAGAGAAGAAGTGCAAAATTTAAATGGAGAACAACGTCATAGAGAAGAAGAGATAATTGGTGATCGCTATAATCCGCGTGACAATAGAAATCAAGAGGAAAAAAACAACCAAATTGAAGAATAAAATTCAGAAGAAGGTAGGAGGATATTACATGGGCGAGAGAATCAAAGAAATCAAAGAAGGATTGAAGAAGAAATTGAGAGACATTACGCTGAACAAGCACGTCTAGCCCGCGAGAGGGAAAGATTAAGGGCAGAAGTAGAAGAACGTGAATTTCGAGAAGCAGTGCGACAAAATAATCATGAAAATCGAGAAAGGAGACGTACGCAAAATCTCTACAATGGTAATATTCAGGAGGAGTATGATAGGAAACAGAGGGGAATAGAGAGACAACGAAGAGAAACGAGGAGAAATGAGGAAATACGCAGAGAAGAAGATATGCAGTTACGATATAAAGAGGGAGATGAAAGAGAAAATCGCAGAGAAAGATGAGATGATGATGAAGAAGAAGATACAGAAAATCTCGCAGGACAAGAAAGGCAGGAACGCAGAAGAAGGGAAACATCATTAAAGAGGCAAATGGAACAAAACTCAGCTGAGAATGAGCAAATATTGAGAGAATTAGCAGAAATGTGAGGAATGATAAACAATAGAAGAGAAGGGGGTATAAGGAAAATTGATGAAGCTATTGAAGAAGCTGTGAGGACTCCATTTACTCAAGAAGTACAGTTAAGAGGGATACCTCCAAAATGCAATCTACCAGCATTAACCCGCATTTTTGATGGAACTACTTGTGATGTTCAACACGGCAAAGCTTATGTTAGATGTATGCTACAGTGGGAGAATCATGATGTTGTTCTATGCAAATATTTTGCATCCAGCTTAACCGGCGAGGCATTGAAATGGTTCGAGGGATTACCAAAAAATACCATAACTTCTTTTGATCATTTACAAGCTACATTTTTAGGAGCGTATATTAGCAACAATTCATCGCGGCCGGGTATTGAAGATGTGTTTGGGTTAAAACAGAGAGTTGGCGAAAGTCTGAAGCATTTAACCATAATATGGAAATCAATGTGCAGTGAGATGGCAGGAAGAGTTGACGAGAGATATCTTATCTTATCTTTTATCAATGCAATGTTCGCGACCAATCTACTGTACATACAAATTTTCAGAGTCAAGAATACAATCACTATGACTGAACTGCGAGAACTACAGGAAGAATACATTGCTTTGGAGGAGAAACAAAATGAGATGGAATCATACCCAGTCGCGAACACCAGATCGCTAGTGGCAAGTGGAAGTTTGCTCCCTAAAATGATAAATAATGTGGCGAGCACCTCGTAAGAACAACAAGAGAAAGTAGTAATTGGTAACCAACAAAAATTGGTAGCGATGGGCAGTCGAGATCAAGAAGAGTATGAAAGGGAGAAGAATTATTACAATCGCGGTGGAAATAATAAGATTCAAAGACTTGATCAGCCGCAAGAAACTTATGGCGGACAAAAGAAGAATAACTTTAGAGGGCAAGGAAATCAAAAGATAATATGGGAAGAAATTAAGATGCCACCTCTTAATGCTAGTATAGAAAAAATTTGGGAAGCTATCATTCTGATGGATAACATACCATCACCATGGAACATGGGAAAACAACCACATCCAAGCAATCGAAGTCAAGAATTTTGTCCTTACCATCACTTTCATGGTCATTCAATAAATTATTGTAGGAATGCAAAGAGGATAATTTTGAGGATGATTGATCAGGGGAAGTTAAATCACTTTCTAGTAGGACATCTACAACCTCATCAATTACCGCCAGCACCAGAAACTCGCAGAGTGAATGCTGTAAAAGGAGCAGAAACATTCGTGATAGAAGTGGGGGCTAAAGCAAAGAATTTGTTTTGTAACTCCATTGTGCATTCATTCAGAACTGTGGAAGATTTCCATGATAATGTTTTAAGTAGAGTCTTAGCGAGAAACACAGATGGAAGAGAGATAATGAATATAGCGAGAGCTTCTCTATTAAAAGAATGGCAGAAACAAACTCTATCTTTCACCGCGCAAGATATACCAGAGCTTGGCGAGCAACATGACAACCCATTGGTGGTACGATTAGAGATAAAACCAAAGCAAATGCAAGAATAAGATGAAGAAAATGATGGTAAAATTGAAGACTCTTGGGCCATCAACAGAGTTTTAATAGATACCGGGAGTTCAGTTGATATCTTATTCTATCATACCTATAGAACCATGGGCGGAAAAGATGGATATTTGATACCATCAACGTATAAAATATATGGATTTAACGGTACAGCTAACAAACCAAAGGGGGAAATTGAAATGCAAATACCGTTAAAAGGAATATCTTCAAAAATCTTATTCTGTGTTGTGGACATCGAATCACCTTAAAATTATTTGATAGGACGACCTTGGTTACACGGGATATTGGGTGTATCATCTACTTATCACCAGTGTATCAAATTTCCTCATCCTAAAGGTGTTGGAGTTATTAAAGGAGATTGGGGAGAAAGCAAGAAATTTTTATGAAATCGATATGAAGTCTTGCGAAGAAAGAGTTGAAAAGAATAGCAATTGGAAGTACAAAATCAAACAACAACAGAGGTGTGAAAGGTTAATGATTGATACAATAGAGCGAAAAGAGGATGTGAAAGCTGATGGCGAGCGTCTCGCAGAAAAAGAAACAACAGCAAAACATAGCAGAAAAGCAGAATTAGAAAATAGTAAGTAGAAAGGTAAAATGATGAACTTTAGAGAACTCTATGAATGATTTGTTTGAAGAATATGTAATTGAACAGAATATTCTGCTTGAAAGAATCGCAAGATTTTACAAAAATAAAGAAGATCAAAGTTATGAAATTATATCAGAGTTACAATACTCGCGAGAAGCGCGAATAAAATTTCGCAGAAATTAAAGAATGGGACGAACCTTTATGGCGTGCACCCTAGTTCGCGAATAAAATTTCGCAAGAGGCAAATGTAAGACCTAATAGCGCGTCATAGGAGGGGGTATCTCTCGACATGATTCAGGGGTAAGGTTATACCGCTACTGGATCCTGAGTCATGCAGATGTTGGGGGTTAAAGAAAACCTATCCGGGAGAGAGATCTTGGATTTCCAACTATATATGGTTATACCCTGGTTGGATGACCGAGAATCTCTTCCAAGAAGTACAAAGTATGACCAAGGTGCCAAGGTACACGGTTGAGCCAAGGGTTCCAAGGGAGTACGAAACTCCCTTTCCATTCTTGGTAAGTCTTGGCTACGATGCACTTGGACTGAAGAAAACCCCACTTAGGGTGCAGCCTTGTAACTATAAGCCATATAGGCATAAAGGACAAGAGGCTGCGAAAACAGCTGGTTGTTGGTAAATCTGGATGGGAGGAGCTAGTCTTGTATGGCCGATGTGCCCTCCTTAAAGGGGAAACCAGGGGGAAGATAAGGGCGGCACCCTCCATTAGGGAGCTGATAAGTGTCTTAAGACAGAAATGTCATGGGGCTTTATGATCGCAAGAACATTTAGGCCTGTCATATTGTCGCGTGACGTAAATTATACAGAGGCAACAAGCCAAAAGTTAAGATGAGATAAATGGGTTTTTACATGAAAGTGTAAAGACGTCCTGCGATTTCATCGCAAGACGGAAATGTCACGAGGCTTTGATCTCGCGAGAGAGCTTAGAATTGTCATATTGTAGCAATACAATCAAAGAAGAAAGATAAGGCAAGATCAATGAGTCAATACATGCAAATGTAAAGACGTCCTGCGATTTTGTCGCAGAAAGAAAGAGCGTGGAAAAATAAGACCTTTAATTAGGAAGGCATAATAAAACCACAAGATTACTGCGATAATACTCGCAGATGTTATGAGAATTGCGATTTCACGCAGTTATTGCTGGCGATAAGATCACCAATATTAAGGCAAATTTTATTTACCACTAATATCTAATCTTTAATCAATTTTTTATATTGCAGATGAATAATAGAGGCAAGTATGGGAATGCATGAGAACGATGAAATTATTATTCATCTATCATATAAAAATTGCATAGATAAATGCATGCATATAATTAAAGAATAATAATTATATTGATTGATTGACTTGCAGAAAAAGAACTGTTTTCTAATTCATACAGGTAGAAGCAAAAGAAATTCATAAAATTGGAGAAATCACAGCAATGTTACAGAAAGAAGAAAATAAATATACAAGGAAGATAGAAGGAAAAAGAAGAAATAGCTAGATCCATCGCCATCCTCTTTATCAGACTTTTCTTCATCGCCAGATTTCTCCCTTTCATCATTATCATCACTATCTTCATTCTTATCAGATTCTTCTCCTCAACCAGATTTTTCTCCTTCGTCATTATCATTATCATTTTCATCCTCGTCAGAATCCTCAGCTTCGCTATCAGAGATGTTAAGATTTGGGATTTTTGCGGGGATTTCCTTTGCAAGATCAGGATATATAGAAGGAGAAATTCCATGATCATTGCAGACCAAGTTAACGGAATCATTACGAACAACAATGAGAGATCTATTGAAATTCGCGGTGGTAATGTCAAACTGCTCTTTCAATCGTGAATATTTATTATTGCGAGCAGCAAGAGTATTCGCGAGCTGATTCTTCTCATTTTCAAGTTCCCCAATTCTTTCAAGATATCTTTTTTCAGCTCCTGCGAGAATATATGACAACATGTTAGAAATTTTGTAAAGAAGAGTAATAAAAACAGGAAAATAGTGAGAAGAAGAACAACAAACAACCTTCTCTTTCAGAAATCATATCTCTAATTAAGGACGCTTGTTCAACTTGAAGGCTAACATTTACACCTAAGTCATTCCTGGCATTGTCAAGAACCTTCGCAGCCCAAGCAAACTCATCATCGCTATTAATAAGGAGACGAGATCGAACTTGAGTCTCCCTTGAAAGAAGATCTTCATTCTCGCGGATAAGTTTATCTCTTTCCATTTGAACGTCAAGGAGAGTTTTATGAAAGTATTTTAGGGTCTTGGATCCCTTCTTGATAGCAAGATCTTTCTCGTCAATGAGATTGCTATTTTTCTGTCTTAATCTATCTATTTCTTTCTTTGAATCAAGATAAAAGCGCTTATATTTGTCAGTCAAACCTAAATTGAATCTGTGTTCAATTTTTAAGAGATTAAGCTTGGATCTAAGTTAGAGCTGGCAATCGGGCGAGTCGGGGCTTGCTTGTTACAGGTTACACGGGTACGGGTTAAAACGGGCGGAAACCCGCGGGTTGTTATTCTTCACGGGTCATCAATTCTTCAACCCGCGCCCGTTGCGGGTAAAGCTTGCGGGTTTACGGGTTATCCGGCTTGTTTAATTAAAAATAAAAATAAAATTTAATTAAGATAATTTGTGATCCTGAGGTCAATAGCCATCCTCCATCTTCATCAGAAGATAAAAATTATCAAACCCTATCATCTCAATTCTCTGTGTTCTTTGATCAACAGCCATAGAACTTCATAATCATATGGTGATTAAACAAAAATCTCAAAAAACTAACACAAACCCATAATCAAATACAACAAGACAGAAATAATCGAGGTATTAAAAATTTAAAACCCTTATTATTAAGAAACAAGGGAATTAAATTCCGAATAGCATCTCTGTCACCAAGCTCAAAATGGAGCCATCATTGCCAGAAAAAATTCACCAGCATCACGGAAAACTTCATCGATCACAATTCCATCCTCGTTAATCTGCCCGCATCACCATAACACCCACAGTTCAAATCCAATCCTCCCTGACTAACGAACCGATGAAGAACAGGACATGCAGACATAATTCATGATGGAAGAGATCCATTCAACAACAAACCAAAAATCATATTTTATCTAATCATCATCATACAATAAATAACAAAATTTGAGAAACAAAAACATATATATATATATATATTACAGTAACTAACCTCATGAATCAGAGAAAATATTTGTAAATCTGTAAATATCACAACATCTAAATCAATTAAGAAAAACCCACACTTTATTTGATCAATTTAGCATTCAGAATCAAGAAATTTCCTCTTACATCACAATATAATTGAAGCAATTGGCTTGAATTTCAATCCCAAAACACCACAGATCCCCTTTCAGTTCATGACTTCTTCATCTTCGTTTTATTTAATTAACTTCCATAACACCATTACTAACACCAATTTAACTTTACCCTCAACTCTATGTCCTAATTTCTTATTATGATCTCTAATCTAATCTCCACCAACCGAAGAACGCAGTCGCAGAAGAAGAGGGGAGGAGGTGAAGAAAAAAAGAGAGGAGGAAAGAGACGATCTCTAGTTTAAGTTTATCCTTTTATGCCTTAAACGTAGGGATATGATGATTCCTATATAATCTGACGTCCAGGATTGAATACACATTAGTAATTAGGTATTGTAGACGGGTTAAGGGTTTACCCGCGGGTTGACGGGGCGGGCACGGGTTAACCCGTTTCCTCACGGGCCACCATTTGTCTAACCCGAACCCGGCTTGTTTATAACCAAGTCAAGTCGGGTTCGGGTTTTCAAGGGCCGGGTACGGGTTTATCCGCGGGTTTCGGCTTGATTGCCAGCTCTAATCTAAGTTCATCTATGGAGAGGGGTTTAATCTTATCATCTGAGAAATTACTTAAAGAATTATTAAGACAGGCAAGAAGAGTATGATCATCTACAGGTTCGGGGAAAGATTGAAAGAGTATAGCCTCGTCAGTAAGACCATAAATATCTGCAAGTTAAAAGTGGTCGCTTGAATAAGCTGCGATAGAGTAAAAAGAATTAAGAGAGAAAGGAAATCAGTCATACCATAGAGTTGTTGGTTAGCTCTATCAATATCAGAGATCTTTTGCTTATCAACTGAAGCTTCAGTCTCTAGCTGTTTATTCTTCTTGCGAATCTCAATAATTTCAGATTCTAATTTTTCTTTATCCTGGCGAAGTTTAGCAGCTTTCTCTTCAGAGTTGGCAAGTCTTTTATCTAAATCAGAAGTAACAACAAAAGAATCTCTTCCAACCTGCGAGAGAAAAATATAAATTAAGATCTACCGATGGAGAAAATATATAAACAAACTGAAGAAATGAAAACATACCAAGGCACCAAGAGAATTCAAGAGACTGGGAGTCAGCGATCTTGAGGTTCCTTGGAGAGAATCATTATCCACCAGAATAGGGGCATCGCAAACTTTAGCGAGAGCTTGGGATGTCTTGTCAATAACTTCATCCTCGTCATTACAAGTTATGTTGTGGGAAATATCGCTAAAAATTCTGGATAAATGAGTCATTGAAGAATCAGAATCAGAAGAATTTTTTATTGAAGGAAAACCGCTAACATCAAAACCCTCGTCATTATTATCCTTATCAAGATCAACACTTGGATTTTCTGGAATTAGTTGAGGAATTGAAGAAGAAGAAGGTTGAGTTTTTCTTCTCTTTAGTGGAGGATCGCTAGATTCTTCATTGCGAGGGGCAGAAAGAGCAGTTGATTTCTCCTTTGAAGATTTCCCAAATTTCTTTTTTGAAGATTTCTCCTTGGTTTTTGCGGGTATTAATGGTTCTAACTCTTCGATTTCCTGCGAGCACAGATGAAGGTAAGAAATAGGGGAAACAATATATTGTTAAAATTCATGAAGAGATATTTCTTACTTCATCCGTGAAAGATTTCAGAGCCAAGAAAGTGCTAGGCTTTCTAAAAGTTTGGTAACTGAGCTTCATTCTTTCAATCTGAGAAAGATAAAAATAATTAGCGAGAATATAAAAACGCAAGGAAGACAATGAATAATAATAATATGAAAATTCAGAGAGATTAGTACCTCTTTAGTTCTCTCAGGACAATTAAAGACCCAAGGTTGATATTCTGCAAGATTCGCGGGAAGTTCGCGAGAACCAGAAATATAAGGACCTTCGAGACACAACGGAAAAATAAATCACTTGTCATCGCTAGAATGGCGAGGGCCGTGATTGGTTTTCGTATGAAAGTCAATATCTAGCATGATAGATTCTTCGACAATGAGTTTCTTCAAAGCGAACACCCAAAGAAAAATATCCATCTTCATAGGGAGTATCTTGTAATTTTTGAAAAGTTTTCTACAAAGATAATCTGCAGGGTTAATTGGAATATGTTTGTAAAGAGGATTTTGAGCATCTTCAAAAATAGCATGATCCTTTACCAAAGACCACGAGAAGCATATTCAAGTAGCAATCTAATGCAATCTCCACCTAATTAATATATTGCTCGCGAGAACCTCTCGTCAGATATTATTTGGTAGAATAATGGGAGTTCTGGGTCATAGAGAGGAAGGGGAAGACCAGCTTCAAGTTTCCCTAGCGATACTATGATTTTTTCGCGAGAACATTGATCATCAGTAAATAATTTAAGAGAAAGTTCAGATCTAGAATCCTGATCTAGAATTAAAGACAAGTTAAAACCTTTAATGTTGAGTTTCTCGCGTATCTCATTAAAGGCCTTCAAGTTTTTAGTGCCAGCATCAACCATTTTTGAGTATGGGAATGAAAGAAAAGGTTGAAAAGAAGAAAGAAATCACAGCAGTAACAGAAGCGCAATTCGCGGAAGAACAGTAAAATTTGCAGAGAGGGTATAGGGAGAAAGAAGAAGAAGTAAAATAGAAAAATGAAAGGAATGAGAAGAGTATTTATAGAAGAGGAAATTTCTCGAAGAAGATTAAGGCAATTGATGCAAAGAAAAGACGTGGGTGGTCAGATCGCAGCGGTTAGAGGAGACGTGTCAAAAATTTATTGGAAGAAAGAATTCGTGAAAACAGCTGGTGAAGGACATAGAAACGTGTCAGAACGGAGAAGTCTGAAAAGATAAGCAATTCTGGCATTTTAAAAAGTTCTCATGATCTTCTCTTCTTCGCGGAAAAGACATGAGAAGAGGCAAGATGTAGGACTAGAATATCGCTACAACATTATTTCTGCGATATTAACAACGTTTCTGCGAGCGTCACCGCCAATTCTTTAAGAACGTTTCACGAGCATCACAAAGAAACTGACGATGGAAGAAATAAAAGAAGAATATGTTGATCCTGCGATGGTCATCATTCTTGCGATAGAGAATATTGTAGCGATCGCGATGAGATCGCAGAATAGATCCGAAATAGGAGGAAAACTTAGTTGTTATTCATTATGTAAACCCCTATATAAAGGACTCGATAGATCCAGAAAAGGATGATGTATTTTTGAGAGTTGAAAGAGTCTTGAGGAGAGAGAAACTTCAAGAGAATATTTGTAATCTTGATTTCTTCCAATTCTGTAAACATTTCTGAAATTTGAATAGTAAAGTGTCGTTTAATCTTTAAAGTTTAATTGATTTCCAATAGATTTCTATAGAATCTTAACAAGGGTGTATTGTAGGAATTCCTGCAACTACAAAGGACATGCAAACGAGTTGGCTTAAGTTTTTGTCCCTTCGTGGATGCACTACGGTATGTGCTTGATCCCTTTAGAGTAGGGAAGGGTACGTAGGTAGCCGCAATGAGTTGTGACATTGCCTGTCCAGCACGTTGTCGCTCATATCATCTAATTTAAAGATGATTGCGGCACTTTGGCCTCTCATATCATCTGGCTCGGTAGATCGACGCAAGAGATGATTGTGTCCAAACTTAATGAGGCTAGTTTCATTCCATTCCTTGGATGCTCATACTTCCTATCAAGGCATTCGACATAGGATAAAAACCTGAGTGTCGTAATTTAGCTCAAGAGGAGTCCATTTTGATTGAAAACAGCCCAAAGATCAAGACATGTGATCTATAGATCCACATGGTCACCAAAATTTAGCCAAATTCCATCGTTTAGAGCCTCAAAAGGCCGTTTTTGCCGTATTAAGAAAGTTTTTATTTTCTTAACAAATCCTTTGCAGAATAAGGGTAAGTTGGAACGGTGTGGAAGCTAAGTTTGTCGTATCATACTCGTAGAGCATGCCTGCGAGGGAAAATGAGCGTGCATTTTCCTAGCTTTAAGGCCCTTATCGTAGCTTCATCATGGCGCATTGGAGAAGTTACGGCCTGCGGGGCAACGCGCCAAAGGCGAAATTTTCCGGTCCGTCACATTGCGGCCCCTAATTTTATTATTATTATTATTATTGTTTCCTTCATTTCATGAAAGCTCTTTTGTTTTAAGGAAACTCCTTAATTTCATGATATTTCCTTCACATCATGAAAATAATATAAAATTAGGAAAGGTGTCATGGGGCCGGGCTTATTATCCGGCTGGCCATGCCTTAGCCATGGCTGGTCCCACACCTTGTAATTCCTTATTTTATTATTATTATTATTTCCTTCATCTTATGAAGTTCCTCAGATTGAGCAAAACCCTGATTTCTTCATATTTTCTCAAATGTTGCTTAAACGTGTATCAGAAAATATCAAAATTCTCAGGACTGAGACACGGACACTACGGTGACATGGGCATATTACCTTGACCAACCTAGGTTGTCCCTTTGGCTTTCAATAGGCCGGTCCCATATATTTTCATCATTTGACCTAATTTGTTCACATTAGGTTTACACTCTTCCAAACAACTAGGGATTTCATCAAACGAGCGTCAGTCGGTCTCATGACCAACCAGGGCTGGTTCCATGACCCCTTGGTCGGTCCATCATTTCCCCATAATTAGGTTTTATTTCCTAATGCTTAGACGAGCAATTTTTTAATAAACGATTAAACCAGCATTTAATCATCCTTTCACCAACTTGTCTCTAAGAGACTTTGGTATTTGCTTACTTGAGAATCTAGCCACTATATGGTCTGGCCATCATCCCATGTATTCGGTCCCTCCTTCACTTCGTGGATGATTTTGCAATAAATCATCAATTGATCGGCAGATCAAAATTAGGGTTTCGAATCCAAGGTTCATAATTCCAGATTCAAACACTAATAATTTTATGTTGATCCCATAATCAACACTTTAGTTATTATACTCGGTCCAGTTGCCAGTATCTTAAATTAATATTTTATTTAGTCCTGCTACCAAATTATTCATCGAATGAGCGACATTTTCTCAGGCTAGAAATATTGGTTCAACTATCAGTATTCAACAGTTCATCGAATGAGCAATATTTGCTCACCTTAACTATCAACATTCATTCGAAAATTATACCTCTGTCTCAACAAAACATGTTCAATTCATGAGTCCTAGAATATTTGTAAATCATATTTAACTCAGCAATACAAAAACTCATCGTCTCATCAAGTCAACAACTGTGTAACTAAATATACGTCTGCCTTGCAGACTCCACAATCACGAGACATAAATCGTGTCACATGAGGGATATTAACTAGGGTTTTGGTCTGGCGTCCTACGACACGTATGTTCATCCACGCTTATAATGTGATTAAGTCGTGCAAGCGATCGAAGGAGTTAACAAAGTAGTGGGTGGACAATCAACCAAGTCTCCACACAATGAGTAACTGGTTTTAACACGATTTCCACTTTCCCACTCCTTGACTTCAGCAACCGTCACATTTACTGAGATCAATGTGTCTACTACTTCTGGCAATATAAAATAAGTCTTTGAACCCATGATTGAGAAAAAAGAGGAATTCTAATTCGAGCAATCACTCTCAAGAATTCGATCAATCAACCAGAACTTATTCGAACTCAATAGTTCATAGAAAACTTGCAGAAAATTTTAAACACATTCACAATCCTTGATTACCATTGATCTCACACACTTCTCAGCTTCCCTCCTACAGATCGACCCATCCTCTCTTGTGACCGAATTGACTCTACACGACCATTGTCTTGGTTTAGGCCGGAGTCTTACAGATTGATCTCTCAAATTCGAGCACTCCCTTTGTAGTGCATCTGTGTGAGGTTAAGCAGTTTGCTCAGTACGAGGAGTTTCCTCCGCATGTCGCAGCTTGTTCCATCCATTTTTTCAGTTCTCGTTTCTTTTGTACGTGCCCCTCCAACTCTTTTTGTATGTCTAGTAGCGTTAGAGGTGAGGGGTGCGGTGGCTGAGTCGTTTGTTGTGTGAGCTTTCCATGTGCTACTCCTATCTCTTTATTCTAGGGTTCGTGTGTTGCCTGCTGTGTAACCGCGTATTGTGCTAATATTTCCTCTTCGCTATCTTCATTTTCTTCTTCTATTATTACTTGGTTGAGATTAGCGGGTTGATTGGTCGATTGATTTTTTAGCGCGTTTGAGCTAGTGCTTCCTGGGTGCATCATGGTGAGCTAGGCATGAGCCTCCGGGTATGGTCGCCAAAATGTTGAGAGGTGAATATGATTTTGGTTCTCCCTGTCCTAGTAACACCAAATAACAACACTTTTTAGGAATGGTATGAGAGAGAACTTGCTTTTCATTGTACTATGTACCTCCTTTTATAGACTTTCTCAAAAGCCTTTCCTTTTATGACATCATGTCATAAACCTCTTTAATTACCATTAATGTCATTCTTTCTAATATAACCTTCTTCTTTTTCTTTAATTCCCTCTTTATCCTCTTTTCCTCGTGGATACTTCTCAATGGACTTGGGCTTTGGTTTCCAAGTCTCCATGTTTTGTATTGGGTTTGGCTCCCTTTTTAAGGGATTCCTAGCCCTGTTAAGGGATAATAATTTTCATGTATCAACCCATACCATCGGGAAAAAAAATGGTAACATTTTTTAGAATCGCCCATCATCGACTAATCTCACTTCCACAATTGTTACTTTTAATTCGCACAATTTTTCCCAAACTTCTCAGCATGTAGTGCCCTAAAACAATAAGGACATTTTTGGCAGAAGTGTAAATTCATGGATTAGGATCATTAATATTTACTTTACTGTGTGACTTCTCAGCATGTAGTGCCCTCAGCATGTTTTACTCCAAAGCCCCGCAACAGCTAGCATGCAACTTTTAATACTAGTGGGGCTCTAAAAAACCAAATCTGTTCATTTTTTCCTATTTTATCATAGTGGAGAAACCCGTTTGACCATCACGTGGCTCAACAAAATTTTGAGTTTGAACATTACCATAAGAATTGCCCAAAGTTCTATGCTCTAGTCAAAGAATGCTTTGTCAAACTTAATTGACACATACACTTGTTTATTTGACTATAATGTTTCTTGTCTTTTGAGTGAGCTTTCCCAAATTTGTTTTTGATGCTGCAGCATTGCAGTGCTGCCAACCATTAAATGTTATTAACACTATGTAAAGTAGTACTAGTTCTTTTTTAGCACGCACTTCTTCGATCTGACATTCGCATTTGCCAGCTGATGTTTGTTAAGAATTTCTGACTCTCATTTTATAACCATTAAGCTATTTTGATTTTCTGAATATGTTTTTTTATCTAAATAAAAAAAAAAACTCTCTTTTTCATTTTTGTTTCGAGTGTGCTCTGCATATTCTTGTGTCTGTGTCTGTGACATAGATTCAAAGAATATATACAGCAAATGAGTGGTACTCATGATGCATATATATTTTCTATACTTATCCTTTACACATGAACATGATACAATACAATAATTACTTGCATCTGAAATTATTAATGGTGTCGGTTGATTCCAATTTACTCCATGCATATGCCATCATCAATCCACCTCCAACCATCACTATACTACCACCACCACCACCCACCACCACCATCACAACAACACCTGCAAATTGAATGCTGGAATTATGATAAAAAGCTGTCAAAGGCAATTCATTTCCCTGTCTTGGGTCTCTTGGCGTGCACAATTGTCTCTCTCAATCCTATTTAAATATCTTACTATTACTCTAGTCACGTGCATCTCTACCGGTACTAAATTACTCATGTTCATGTGAGTTGAAGAGATTATACACACAGAGTGGATTAGTTAGCCAAAAATGAGTCTACGGATTAGTTGAAACCCAAAGTTTTATAAGGATAAAATTGTCAGAAAAAATGTATCCATGCATAGGCCGTTTGCATACTTTTTGTATAGCTTTTGATTTCTGCCCAAACTCTTTTATTTCTGGGAGTATTATTTTTTATCATTTACTATGGGTACGTTTTTTTGGTAAGAAACGAAACAAGAGAAGAGACCTAAGTATAAATCCAAAAGTACAAACAAAGAGATAGATGCGGACACACTGGATGGCCCCAAGTCAAGTTTACGTGCTAGTGATTGATCCTTGTCTTAGAATGTACTCAATCTCTGAGACTCCGTGATTAGAGGAAGACTAAGGAAGCATATCAGCCCGCAGTAAAATATTTGGACACCATTTACGGCTGTGGATGCTCTAATATTTTTAGGATTTTTATTTTTTATTCCATTTTCTTTAGGAGTTATCATTATCCGATATGAATCCAAATAGTATGCAGCCTTTAATTCTATTCTCTTTGAAGGATCGTGTTTTTTTTTTTTTTTTTTTTTTTACCACAGGAGTACTTGTACTTTGAGTAAGGAGCTAGGACTCGAGCATTATAGAGTTTGCAACATTTTTCTTGTTTTTGATTTGTGACAAAACTTTGGAATATTGATGCAAAGACTAAAGAGTGGTCAACTACCAAACTACGCCACCCAATACATTCATTCATTCGTTTGATATAAAAACATAAGGTTGGTTAGTTGCCCCTTAATGTTCTCGATTAATATTGTTTTTCAACTAGTAATGATCTCATATATTTGCACTGAATGGTGCGGTTGTTGGGAGTGGCATCGTGAGTCTTTGACTTTGCCTCAACTGATTTATTCGCGACAAAGACTTTCCCAACTACGTATCTCCAACTCCAATTCCCGTTTTACAAACAAAGAAAAGGTAAGTGAGAATGACATACGCATACGTGAGTTGAATACCCGCATATGTTTTTTTTCGTGGAATTTAAATTGCTTTTGCTTCCTGCACAGTTTTGGCAAAACCCTGCCAATCATCCGAAGAAATTACAGTGTTTTAGAATAACAAAACTAGTCATAAAAACCCAAGGTGACCAAACTTGTGGTATAAAAATCTCACTCAAATGTTGGGATCCATTAAAACTCCATCGTAAACAAAATTGATACAAAAATCCCAAATTTCAATATTGGTTTCATCAAATTTTATTTTGGTTTCATTAAATTTTACGATGAAACCAAAATAAAATTTAATAAAACCAATATTAAAATTTGGGGTTTTTGTGTTACTCTTGTTTTTTGGGGGTTTTTGTGTTACTTTTGTTTTAATGGGTTTTTTGTGGATGGATAGTGACACCTTTGGGGTTATAACTCGCTGACCGATTAGATAAAGGTTATATAAATCAAGTACGTCAACAAATGAAAAATAACAAAAACAATATATTTGAAGTAATATATATTCTAATAATCTGACAAGAAAAAGAGAAGAGAAATCAAAAGAACAATACAAAGCAATCTGACAAGAAAAAGAGAAGAAAAATCAAAAGAACAATACAAAGCAAGTATGATAGATCCGATTAAATCATAAAAGGGATGGTCTTCGAGGGATAGTTACACCATTTAATAGATTTTTTGTTTTGTTTTATTGATTAAGGATTGCTCCATTGAAACATGAATAATATGCTCAATATCTTGGCCGGCAATTTGGAGATTTTAGTTCCCCGAAATTGTCTTCGTACTTGAATAACCTACGAACCAGAAATCATTAACTCAAAATAGAATCACCAATAATCGAAGGCGAGAATCACAATTAACGGTGAAGATTAGAAACACTAAAAGTGCGGACAATAAAAATAAGCTCTAAATTTTTAGAAACCCTTATATAAATAACAAAATAAAAAAACTAAATGAGGAAACATTAAAGTCTGTAAATATTCGCTTGTGACTAGATCTGAGCAAATAAGATAAAATGATTTAGGGTTTAGGGATTGAATACATATAAATGTTTTCCAAGTAGTATAATAATAAATTTAACGTGTTTTTCTACTATTAAATAAAGCTATCACGCACTCAAAATTATACTTATTATTTTGATGTTGCACCAAAATTACTATGAGTTATTTTAGATTTTAAAAGAAAAAAAACTTTTAAACAATTATAAAAGGGCGTTTTTCATATTGATCACCCTCCCCTAATTGGTTTCGCAAAATTATCACACCTTTAATTAGTGTTTACAGAAAGGTCTTTTTCCATCCGTGTTAACTGTTTTGAAGAAAACATTCTAAATTTTGTCTCAAATAGCCCTGCTCACTTGTTGAGGTGATGGTGATGAAGTAGGGGTGGCGGTGGCAGCGGAGGCTATACCCAATAGAGGAAGCAATAAACCCTTTGATATGAATGTGATGTTACGAATCCTGAAGCAATTTCAGTCTCGGTGCCTTGTAACGATCCTGGATAAATTTCAAGAACAACAACAATACCACTGCCACTAGCAGCACCAACCACCATCACCAACAGTAGAAGCACCAACACCCTCAAATCAGACGATTACTTCCATCTTCAAACCTTCAACATCCATTAATGAAGTTACATCAACAAAAACAACACCTTCAACATCAATTAACGGAGTTACATCATCAACAACAACACATTTAACATCCATTAATGGAGATACAAAGCAAATGGAGTTTTAGGGATAACCAGGTAATTCCCACATTGATTTAGCTCTGATATGTGGGAAAGGTTGCCAATAACTCTGAAACAAACAACCAAGTAACCATTTTGAAAGTAAATTGTAACAATATGATGGTTTTGTGAGCCAGATTATGAAACTGTGACTGTTTTTTTTATAATATTTGCATCTGATACTGAATCTCACCATATCATCAATTCTTATTAATAGACAATACCAAAGCCTTAAATTAGAAGCAAAAAATTTTAAATGTGAGAAATAGTAATCCCTAGATTTTAATTCAAACACCAAATTGTAAACCAGTAACTTAAGTATCTTTGAATGTTGTCACCAATTTATGGAGTATAAACAAATCAAAAATAACAATCTCTAGATTATAGAGATTTTGGTGCAACTCATAAATGCTATTATGAGGTTTAGCACGTGATAGCCCATCCACATTTAAAATCCGTCAGCGCCATGATTTCTGTTGGTGAATCTAGCAAACAAAAAAGAAGCGTATAATACAAACATAGACTGATTAGAAAAAACAATTCCTATGGCAATGGCAATGGCCAAACACAAATATTTGTTCAGACACGTGGATGGTTAAATGGGTTTCTCCACTATGGTAAAGCAGGGCAAAATGAACAGATTTGGTTTTCTAAGGCCCCACTAGTATTTCTTTTAATATAAAAAATTTTGTAGGATAAAGTTGAAATATAAAATATAATATCTTGGTGAGATAAAATAGGATGAAGTGAGATAAAATAGGATAAAAGTGAGATAAAATAGGATAAAGTGAGAAATATATTAGTAAAAAATATGGATTTGCAGTTGGCGCTCATGCTAGTGACGCCAGATATTGGGATAATTTCGCCCGAGATTGTGCTAGTGACGCCCGCGTTTCTTCTTGGCTCGCGCGTCAGTAGGGATGTCTCGCGCCATTTCAGCAGACGCGCGTCTGGTAGAATGTCTCGATGTTCAAATGAACAGATTTTTTCATTTGAACATCCATTTTCTTGGTTTGTGCATCCCATAGTGGGATGAAAATGAACAAACTCTAGGTTTGTTCATCCCATAGGAATTTCTCTAACAACTAAATCAGTCCAGTGAGGTAGAATAAGAAAATTTAATATTCAATAGAGAACTTTATATATGTTATTATTAAATCTTATCTTAACATGTATACATAAGTTAGAAAACAACCTCAGATTTAGTGTAAACAACCTCATATAAAATGATTAGTTCGAGAGGAAACCAATCACAAAAACGATAATAATCACAATTGCAATCTTTAATGTGGCGGGAGTATATTTATTTTTATTCAAATACAAAAATTTATGAAGAATCAACCAGTAATAACATTATAGTCATTTTCCTCCCACCCCAGTATATTTGGTGGAATATTGTCTAAATAATTTCTTCCATGACTTTCTTTGCTATATTATGACTATACCATTGACAAATCTGTTAACTTCCTTACAAAACCAGAAAGAGCTACTTGACAATGAATGTTTAAAATATAACTCTCATTGGAATAATGAAAAATAATCTGGAGAAGGGTAGTGACATTGATCCATAAGAAGCTCAGAAAGCTCTTGAAATAGCTGAAGCTAACTTAAGTTCGCTATAAATTATGATTTTTGTTAGAGGGAGAGCAAAAAGAGATTCAAGGAGAGCAAGAACCGTATTCAACTCGCTAATTAGGTCTAGTTTTATAAATTCACGTGAACCGAACATAGTTACCCTTGGTTAACCACATAAATTCATCCTCTCTGCCTTCCGTGTTTAACCTCTCTTTTTTCTATCACCTGCAACACCTACCTGTATCTTAACCTTTACCCTTCCAAACCTAGATTTGTGGTTTCGCCAAAAATAAATTATTTTGACGCAATAAGGTCTGTTCATAAGTTAAGAAACCAGTTCGTCTTAGTTTGAAAAAATCGTCGAAAATAATTACTGGATCGTTAGCAGTAAACCAGATTGCGCAAAGATATTAATATAAGAAGAGATGAGGGAGGATGATGGATTTGATAAAAATAGTAAAGATGGTGGGGTAAGAGAATTCTTTCGATCCGCTTAAGTAATCATGAAGGAATGAGAACTTTTTGAGACATAGACTTAAGTCCAGTTAGAAACGCTAGTGGGAGAATTAAGCTAATCTATTTATTGGGAAATCTGATCAAGTTGATACTATGGATCTAAACCCAAAAATATAGCATGACAACGAATCTTCACTGGTTTTTCTTTTGGTTTGTCATTCCTTAATATATTACAAAACAGGTTCAGTGATAGTGCGAGGACACTGTAAGTAGGCAATGCAGGTAAGCAGAGAAGAACAAGATGAGTGATGCCTGTGTAAAAATTATGCAAAATTAGTAAAGGGTATATACGTCCGACTTGCATAAATATATAGAACTCTCCCTAGTTAACGAGTCAACTACGATTTATGCTCTCCCAAAATCTCTTTTTGCTCTCCCACTAATAAAAATCTAAATTATAAGGGGCTTCATTCATTGAGATAGGTTGAAAGAGAGGGTATGATCCAAAAGCTTAGTTTCGAACAACTTAGATAAGGCTAATTTGAATAGTCTGTATGGCTTCATAGAAGCCTATGTTACCTGTCTTGTTAATATTAATCGCCCCTTCTTTTTATTTATATATACTTCACCATTGATTCACAGTCTGAGTTTTAAGACCCAAACGCTAGATCTAACTCAATGTTGTTGAAGATGCTTCAACTCTACCAAGAAGCATACTTTAAAAATTTGGTGATTGTAATCCTTAATTTGCGAATACAATCTTGATTATCACTGTAATCTTTAGTCTCTGATTGGATACTTGGTGATATGAAAATAAGATTTATGATTATCTTCTGAGTTGGGAACTAGGCGGTTAGAAGAGAATAAGAGAGGAAAGAGAAATGTTTGAAGTCTAATTTATGCTAATGAAATGTTTTTGTTTACATTATCAACCTTTCTGGCTATTTACACATTGTATGAACACGGGGGTTACATGTAAATGACTTTCATCTTAAGTAAGCACGTAACAGTTATGACCTAAATAGCTTCCCCCCATTGTACTTATTCGGACATGGGATAGCTCTTCGTCATAACCATCTCGCTTTCCAGATCATCACTCAGCTAACAACATCGAGGTTCTCCTCAACTCCCGATGTTGGACATAGGTATTCCGCTTTTATCTTCATGTCTTTGTTCCATATGAAAAATTGTGTTTTATGTCTTCAACATTCGACCTTGAGTGTAGTTTCATGTTTCAACTTTATTACTCATCAGCTGCCAGTTCTTGGATAGATTCTATATTTTGTCATCTACAATTACCTCCATTTCTTTACACTTTATCCTTTATACATTATGTTCTGCGTGGGTTGGGTTTTGAGTTTAAGGGATCAGGGCGATTAACAAGTAACACTTTATTTATTATCATGTTATGTACAATTTGGAGATAAAGTTCTCAAATTTTTGTATGGAGAAGAAGACTGTTCTTGTATCCATATAAAAGATCATATCAATTTCACAGTTGTAAAGTTATGTTTGTAAGCAAGTCATAAATATAAGATGTGGATATAATTAGTAAATGAGATAATACTTAGTTTATAATTATACTTTTTACTTTTTAACAACCTAATTAACGGTCAAGATCAACCCGTTGACTTGGCACCAAACTCAAATTTGAATAAAATTAGACACTAAACATACAAATATACCATTCTACAAGTATTGTACTAAAAAATCATTTTTTTTAAATAACATCAGTTTCATCCTTAAAACAAATACATGTATTTTCTCATTATGAGATTGGGATGTCAAATAGTCAAATTTGTTGGATAAAATAAAATGATTTTCGTTTTTTGGCTTGCCATTGCGATTGGGGAGTGTCCAATGCCGAAGGATCTTTGTTGGAGATGAAGATGCATCTCTAAAGGGTGTGATAGTTCACATTCATACGTTCCTATTATACATTATTGGTGTCTATAGGAAATGAAGAGGCGTCTCTAATAGGTATGAGTCCCCTATAAGTAGTGATGATTAATTTTTATTTAAGTATGAAGCACATCAAAAACTTTTTGTTTTCTCTCCTCTAAGCATTATCAGAATCTTATTATTGTGTGTTCTTGGTTAGGGTCAAGAAGTACAAAACTTAAATCCAATGGTGTCATTATATGGCTTCATTGTATCTTGAAGATAATATTTCATATACCTACTTGTAATCGCCAATTTATTAGGAGGGTCACAATAATTGTCTAAAATAATCTCAATCGATCCTTGAAGACGAAAGTATATGATGGGCTGTCGTAGGCTCGACAAATTAATAAATATATTTCCTACTGATTAACTAGTAATATAACGGTAGTAAGAGATCGTTACCACGGAGAGATGTGTAATTGATAGGTTATTTGATCAGCCAGATAAAGTAAATAGCAAAGGGGGATTGGTTATAAGATAAATAAAAAGACAATAAGAAGAAATTTATGATCAAGTAATCCTTCGCCGTTACCAAGAAATATTTGGATTAGTATACTTATATATCTTCGTAAGAATCGTTCATCACCAACCGTAGAATAATAGCTAGAGCAGTGTTATCCCCAAAGTTCCTTGTGTAACCGGATACCGAAGCGCTCGCATATCAAGTTCTATCCAACTGAACCACCAATTAGTAGCACACTCAAGGTGTAACCCAATCGGAAGCTTTAAGTTTGTGAACTTAGATTGATCTTAGCAGTTAGGCTCTTAGCTCAAGGTCCACTTACTAGTGTTGTCTTCACACATGATTGCTCCACAGAATCCCTCTGAGAGGTCTCACGTTCTCTACTTGTGTAAGGGTTATTCAAAAATTACACGGATATCCTAACCCTTTACTAGCAATAGAATTATCAAAAGCTTAATCCAATTGTACACTTGAACAATCTAGAAATCAATCATAAACCATGAATATAGTGAAAAGACACGATGATGATTAAAAATCTCAATAGGTTTGTATTAGTAATAAAGCTTCACACTTAGAACATTGAATTCATCCTTAATCAACAAAGGATTTAGCTACTCATATTACAAAGATGATGACTAATGGTGGTTTCCCCCTAAAGGGGTAAACCCTAGGTTTTGATATAAAACTTCTGATATGAGATTTTTCCATTTATGAAAGGCCTAATACCTATTTATATATGTTTACATTGCTTGGCCATCAAGTATCTAGTTCGCTTCAAGAACCCGACCCGAAACTATGAAATAAAGACCCTAACCGTGACCTTAGGCCTTCACAAGTATGCATACCCGTTTTTATACTTGTTAAGTATGCGTACCTCAAATTCCAGCATAAATTTTCGGAATTAAAGTATGCATACACATTTGCATACTTTATTGTCTTCAGTATTCGATAAAAGCTCGTTTTGGCCACAACTTCTTCGTCTGAACTCGGAATGACCTCATTCTTTTTTAATTCTTTTTATCTTTCAATTCTATTCAAGATGGTGATGAGAAATCCTTAATTTGAATGAGTTAATCTCGGTCTTTAGCTTGTATCTTGATTTTGAGCGTTTTGCTCCTTTTCGTTGCACTTCTTCAACATCTCTTGGAATCAGGCACTTGGATACTTGGAATACTTCTCTTCCTAGCTATTTTCAGCACTTTCTAGCTCCTTTTTGGATGATTCACCTAATAGAGGCAAATAAGAGAAAACAATAGTAATAATACGAATACATGCAAGAATAATAGCTAAAACAAGTACGGAATGACACTAAAATCATATGAATTATGCACTTATCAGAATAACATTTTGAAAAAGCGAGGGTCTAACAACCACACCCAATATTTCGGTTAGCAATCTGTATGGACAAACTCTAATATACTTTCTAGAGAATCAACTAGAATGTCACACTCAATCAATAGAAAATATATCAAAGAGTTTTTATATCTCTATCTCTCGATTTAAATCTTACTCAAGCAAACTACGAGTCTCAATTTAAATACAAGAGCGATAAACTTGGATGGTACCAAAGACCAATATCCAAGTGTCAATCAATTTAGATAAACAACCAAAAAGGTCGGATATTCTAATAGATTGAACAACACACAACCTATATTATTTCAGTTATATAACAAAATATAATGCGGAAAAAAATAACACATACACCAGAATTTTGTTAACGAGGAAACCGCAAATGCAGAAAAACCCCGGGATATAGTCCAGATTAAACATACATTGTATTAAGCCGCTACAGACACTAGCCTACTCTAAGCTAACTTCGGTCTGGACTGTAGTTGAACCCCAACCAATCTCACACTGATCCAAGGTACAGTTATGCTCCTACGTCTCTGATCCCAGCAGGATAATACATACTTAATTCCCTTAGCTGATCTCACCCACAACTAACAGTTGCTATGACCCAAAGTCTAAGACTTTAATAAACAAATCAGTATCACACAAAAAAGTCTACAGTGATAGATAAATCTGTCTCCCACGAATATACCTACAAGTTTTTGTTATGTCTTTTGATAAATCAAGGTGAACATGAACCAATCAATAAAAAAAGACTTATATTCCCGAAGAACAGCTCAGTTTATCAATCACCTCACAATATTCTTAATCGACGCAGCTAAAAAAGATATTGCAGAATCACAAACGATGAGACGAAGTGTTTGTGACTACTTTTATATATTGCCTATCAAAGATAGAAATCTCAAGCCAATTATTCCAATTGTACTCGTATAACAGAAACAGTAAGATCAGATCACATAACTACAAGAAAAGTAGTATCGTTCTGGCTTCACAATCCCAATGAAGTTTTTATGTCGTTAACCTGGTTTTAGAAGAAGAAAACCAAAGGTTAAAGGAGAATTGACTCTATCTTAGCACAACTAGTATCACACAAAATGTGTGGAGATTAGGTTTCCCGGTTGCTAGAGTTCTCCCTTATATAGTCTTCAAATCAGGTTTGCAATCAATGTTAGCTTGCTAACAAAGCATTCAATATTCACTGTTAGATGAAAACCTGATTAGACTCAAGATAATATTTATCAACCGTTAGATCGAAAACGTAGATAGTTACACACACATGTAATGCACATTTCTAGGCTTGTGTAACCGTACCCAAACTTGTACATTAGTTGGCTCAACAATAGTTAACCAAATGGTTACCATATGATAACTTTCATATCAACCATATTCTTCTTCACCATAACTAGTTCAAATGACTCAAATGAACTAGTTAGAGAGTCGTTCTATTGCTTAGATCTTTATGTACTACACAAGACACAATCAAAGCAAAAATGATGTAATTCACTCGAATCGATTCATGAACTATAAAGCCACGGTTTTCAATAGCATTTCTTAGTTTATTAAGATAAGTTCACAAAAATCGTTTTTATACATAACCTACTCAAGTTTGCGGACTGGGTACGCAGACTTAAGTTCCCGGACGGAGTTCACAAACTCCAGCAGAAATTCTCGGGTTCGAGAACTTTTCCAGTTCGCGGACTAGGTTCGAGGACTGAAGTTCACGTACTACTCCGGTTTCACTTGATCAACAAAGTTCCCAAACTTTGGTTCAAGGAATAAAGACTTATACATATATGTGTTTCCACAACAATGCTTATATCCTCCAATGGTTATATTGTCTAAACTCTCATTTCAATCATTAGAAAATTCTCAGAGGGTATTATATAATTATTATTCACAAACTATTTTTTGTCAGAGAAATTTCCAAAGTGATTGAAACATAACATGACTTTCGTCACTAGGTAAAGATGAACTTGGCTAAAGCGAAAGCTTTACCAACACATATTTCGAGTAATAGATAAGCGAGATATACTCAGATCGAAATACCACATGTGTATAATCTAAGTCTATATAGCAAAATGACTTTTGTATCAAGATAGGAGGAGATATAGTAGATAGACTTTTGAGTGATAGATAAGTTCAAGTCTCCACATACCTTTTAGTCGATGAAGATCCACTGGTTCCTTGAGTAGTCCTTAGTCTTGTATGATGATCGCCATGGAGTTCTTGAGCTCAACTACACTTTTTATCCTAGTCCGAGACCTTAGCTATAGTAGACTAGAAATCTAGACTTATAGTTTTGATCACTAACATTGAAAAACATGCTTAAGATAGCAATGCATGCGAGTTCGACCGAGCAATGCTCTAACAATCTCCCCCTTTGTCAATTTTAGTGACAAAACTATTAATACATATGGAATACAAAAATATATAAATAAACATTGTAGATCCCATTCCACATGTCGTCTAATCTTCAACATTACTCGAAATCTTCGTCACTTCCAAGTAGTCCAATGATACCAAAGGTTGTAAGTTTAGCATCATCGTTGTTGAAAATCCATAGCTATAACAATGAGAAAACAAGAGTTCTCAATCATTGTTATACAGCGTCATATTATCATTACACAACGTCAAAGTCCAATTGCATCACAACTTTAACAACAATACTATGGTGATACGTCACTCCCCCTTAGTCAATACTCCATCTCACATGGAAACCACTCCCCCTTATATAATGATCCTAAAACCATATGTATTTGTAGTGTGAACTACATATTAATCCTCCCCCTTTTTGTCAATAAAATTGGCAAAGGTACAAGAACGGGATCCTAATGAAATTTTCGTAAGAGACATTTCATGACCAAGAGTAAATGTATATCATCTTGTTTAGATGCAATCATAAAGACGAAGCTAAATGCATTCATCAAGGAGTTATAAAGATACAAGATAACCCCTATATAATATTCCACATTCGCACTCCCCACAAATATTTGGCAATTAAGCATAAGTTCAAAAGAACTTTCCCCCATAAAATGTCATTCCCGAAAGAACTACAAGAGCGACCTTAATTTCAAAAGAAAAGATGAATTTCTTTGGACACAAACAAATCACATACAAGTATGAATTTGAAATCCAAAAAGAAATATTCAATAAAATTAACCGTAAGTGAACCTTAATTTAACCAAATATGCTCAACACAAGTAAACTTATGGAGACTTAAGAAATCAATTAGATTAATCACAAGAGAACCCACAATTAATCTAATCGAAGTACACAATAAAACTAATCACGAAAGTAATCAATTTAATTGGTCATGCTCAACACAAAGTACCTAACGGAACAACAACTAAGCTAATCATAAAATAATCAACTTTGGTTATTCTCGTGCTCAACATAAGACACTTTATGGAACAACACAGTATTTTCACAAAAATTGTGGATCGGAGATCGACCTTATACCGTGGAATAAACAAAGATTCATTTTATTTCCCATCACCATTTGCACAATGACATACAATAGACATAATCCTTGAGTCACAAAAGATTTTAACCTGT
Source organism: Papaver bracteatum (assembly GCA_023529315.1). NCBI lineage: Eukaryota > Viridiplantae > Streptophyta > Magnoliopsida > Ranunculales > Papaveraceae > Papaver > Papaver bracteatum. Next base: position 57,240 of record JAJJWX010004327.1, on the reverse strand, counting down.
CTTACATCAATAATTGACAATATAGGCTTAACTTTTGTGTTTGTCAAAAGTCTATTCATTCTTTTATCAATACTTGTATATCAATTCACGAACGACTTTACTTTTGACAAAGTATGGTAGAATCAAGTTCATGGACGTAACACACATATCCCATAATAATATTGCAATATATAAAATCAAAAAGATTAATACTGTAATAATCATCTTCCAAACAAGTTTAGAATTTAAACCAATAAATATAAAAACAAGAAGATGAAAACTTTGGACATATCTATGTGTAATCACAATAATGGATATTCCAAACACTAGTTATTCTTCTGAACAAAACAAGAAATATAAAAGATTTACTAGGCAATAAGACCTTTGAAGAATTCTTTATCGTCCCCGAACTCCTTATCATCAACATCCATTGGAACATAAGTTTCATTAAGGTGGGAGTTTATATCAATAAAACTTCTTGGTTGTTGTTGTCGAACCATGGCCTTTTGAATCTCATGAGTCTTATACACAAAAGCCTTTATTTTTTGAATCTCCTTTCGCATCTCCTTCAACACTTCAAGAACATCTGAAAACTTCTTAGAATTTGAAGGAACGGCTCTTGGCTTCCTCACATTCCTTCTCTTCCTTTACAATGTTGGAGGCAATGGAGATTTTTCTTTTTCCTTCATGATTGATGGCTTAACAATCATATTACCATCTTTTCCATCAGAAGACATCATACTTGGAGTTTCCATGAGTGTATAGGTTTGTGAGAGGAAATCACAATTAACTCAACAAGTAGTCTTGAGATAAAAAGAGGTTTTAGAGAAGGAAAAAGGAATGTAGGGTTCGAAACCTTTAAACAGGTTTGTACACGACCAACTCTCAATCCTATGAAGAGTACAATTGTCGATAGTACCCTTTCTTTTATTTGATACACAAAAGGAAACACTAAGAAAAGAAAAAAAAAATTCCTAAAGCCTGAGAAGTAAAAAATTATTCTCTTTTGATCAGGCACATGAGACAAGATTTCAAAAACAACACAATCAAGTTGTGTTGTGGCGAACAAGAGTTTGTCCACCATTTTCCTCTTGAGAGGAATTAACATACCTCTGTCAATCAAAATGACTTGACCATAGTTTTTTCTCAAATGGTCTTGTTTTATCCTTGGAAACAACTTCTTAGACGAAGATAAAATCTTATGAGTAAGTTTAAGCTTTCTTACTAAATGATTTGCTCTTCATTGAAGTTTGTTGGCGTGCCTTTGTTGGTGTTTGAACTTATAACACTTTGATAGTTCATGAACTTTTAATGAACAATATGAGCACGTCAAATTTGGATAAAAATCAGGCTTCTGAGGTGTGCAATCAGCTAGGCACATAGTGGAACCTGAAACATTATAAACAGAGTTTCCAAAGAATGGGTCAACTTTGTCTTCCAGAATAGTTGGATTATCTTCTAAAAGAATATCAAGATTGATGTATGTATTGCTACAATTATCAAAATTAATATTTTCACCAAGAAGTGTAACACTTGATTTCTCGTCTTCATTAGAATCATAAATATCAAATATTTCATCAAGAGTTGCCGCAAGACCTTTGTTCCCAGTGTATTTTCTACGATTTGGATACTAGTTTGAAAAATGACCAAATCCCTTACACTTAAAGCACTGAGGCATATCCTCATCATCAGTTTCATCAATATTCCAGTTTTTAGGAGGAACACGATTATGAGGTTTGACTGATGCCTTAGGCTTATCTCTGGAGAACTGTTTACTTCTCTTCAGCAGAAGATCCCTAAACTGTCTTGTGATCATCGAGATTGATTTGTCAAGATATTCATCTGATGAATTTGTCTCAGAGTGATCATCTTCATAGATATACACTTTTTTTTTTTTTACTTTTATCAAGTAATTTAGTGTCCTTTAGTGCTTTGAACGCAACATCCTTAGATTTGGACGAATGTTCATGATCAAAGATCTTAAACTTTCCAACCAGCGTATTTCTGGAGAGAGTATCAAGGTTATTTCCGTCAACGATGGCATGTTTCTTAGCATCGTATCTAGATTGCAGCGATCTGAGAATTTTCATCACAATGTCCTTTTCAGGAATAGTCTTACCCAACACAAAAGATGCATTAACAATTTCAGACACTTTGTGATTACACTCATCAAATGTTTCTTCATCTACCATACGAAGGTTTTCCCAATCGGAATTAAGGTTTTGAAGCCTAGATTCCTTCTTACTGGTATTACCTTCAAATACGGTTGCTAAGATATCCCAAGATTCTTGTGACTAAGTTCAATTAGACACATGGTGCTGAAGATTTGGGGTAATGGCATTATGATGGCATTCAAACTGCCGGAGTTTTGCTTTGCAACAAGTATTTCGTCAAGGGTGTATTCACCAATATTCTTGGGAACGTTTACACCTCCAACTGCCTCAACGGGAGCATCATAGCCATTAACAACATATACCCATGATTAAAAATTACGTGCTTGAAGAAAAGCTCGCATAACAATTTTCCACCAAAAGTAATTAGAGCCATCGAAGACTGGTGGTACGTTAATAGAGATAGCACCTCTGTCCATAGAGTTAGATCGCTACACACACCGACTTGTAAGGTCTTGAATGTGTTTGCCTGCTCTGATACCAATTGAAAAAGCGGGGGGTCTAACAACCACACCTAATATTTCGATTAGCAATCTGTATGGACAAACTCTAATATACTTTCTAGAGAATCAACTAGAATGTCACACTCAATTAATATAAAATATATCAAATAGTTTTTATATCTCTATCTCTCGATTTAAATCTTACTCGAGCAAACTGCGAGTTTCAATTTAAATACAAGAGAGATAAACTTGGAGGGTACCAAAGACCAATATCCAAGTGTCAATGAATTTAAACCAACAACCAAAAAGGTCGGATATTCTAATAGATGGAACAACGCACAACCTGTATTATTTCAATTATATAACAAAATATAATGCGGAAAAGAAATAACACAGACATCAGAATTTTGTTAACGAGGAAACCGCAAATGCAGAAAAACCCCGGGACCTAGTCCAGATTAAGCATACACTGTATTAAGCCGCTACAGACACTAACTTACTCCAAGCTAACTTCGGTCTGGATTGTAGTTGAACCCCAATCAATCTCACACTAATCCAAGGTACAATTATTCTCCTACGTCTCTGATCCCAGCATGATACTGCTCACTTGATTCCCTTAGCTGATCTCATCCACAACTAAGAGTTGCTACGACCAAAAGTCGAAGTTAATACGTAATGTATTGGAAGATTGTGAGGCAAATATTACCATCACATAAATTTTGAAAATTTGCATTGCATAGTGTCATATGTTAAATACGCCTTTAGTATGGATAGAGAGTTTGTGGATATGTATGGATATGAATTTGTGGAAGGATCGGGAATGAATAGAGAGTTATTCATCATAATATACTTGTTGAGATAACAAGTAGTTTTCCTACAAATTGTGTACGCCTTTAGTGAATGCAAGTCCATAATGGCTTCTTGTGAGTTAAATGTAATGTTAATTATGATCACTAGAGAAGTTGCAATTATTTTATCAAAACTGATTAGGTGAGAAGAATGTCTTAGAAACTAATTCGTAGAGATCACATTTTGGAAGAAGCCCTCCCAAGCGATCTTGATTTATTGTGAATCAGGTCAAAATCTATAACGTCTCCAACAAAGACTTATAATGAATAAATACAAGTCTTAGACATTGAACGGTAAGTCAATTACTCAAGAGAGGAGTAATTGCAGTCAACCATTGAAACATATAAGAACTGCAAGTATGCATAAATGGGATTAAGGCTTATGAAAGAAGGTTGATCACTCATAACAGAAACCAAACCTATGTTTTGAAAAGGATAAACAAGGCTCAACGGGACCAACAAGTTATGGAAGTGATTGCGGTGCACTAAATAAAAAATTCTTATTTTCGTTTAATGATGTGATCTGCAAGAATAAGGATGGACATTAAATTATTAATCCTTAATGAGTCTATTAATCCAAAAGATACCCATCATTTATGTATTGGTTTCTACGATGATGCTTATTCTCATCTTTGCTCAAACTACGTTGGCTTGATCTCACTCGAGTACGTAGGCAGTCACTTGAGTGATGCATCCACTCCAGTTTTGTAAGTTTATTTTATACTGTGTTTTTTGGTTCTTGAAAATAAGGAGATTGATGGATATTTACAATATTATAGAAAATAATTGTTTGGTTTTTGGTTTGCGATTGGGGAGACGCAGTGGATGTTTGTTGGAGATGAAAAGGCATCACCAGAGGGTGTGATGGTTCACATAAGACACGTCCATTCCTGTTAGACACTATTGATGTCCACTGGAAATGAAGAGGAGTATCCAATAGACATGAATCCCCTGTAAGTAGTGATGATTGATTTCCATTTAAGTATGAAGCATATCAAAAGATTTCTGTTTTTTCTTTTTTCTTTTTAGCATCATCAGAATCCTAGTATTGTGTATTATTGGTTGGATCTGGGTACAAACCTTGTATCCAATGATGTTGTTATAAAACTTCATTATATCCGTTTCTAATCGCCAAGTTATTAGGAGAGTCGAAACAATTGTCTAACAACGCCTTAATCGAGCCTTAAAGCTGAAAATATAACATTTCTCTTAGAGCAAGGGCTATGGAGTGAGTGTTTTTAACACTCATTCACTGCCAAAACCAGTGAGAGTCTAGCTGAAGGAGTGATTTTTTGATCGTGGCCAAGCAGATTTATAGACTAGGAGGCTGAAGTTCAGCCGTTTGGAGTGAATTTTTCTCCCCAAGCGGCTCAACATGTGCCTCCTATGTATTTTTTTTTATAAAACTCCAATGGGTCCCGCAGAAAAGAGTTTACAGAAAATAAAAAACTAGAAAATCTCTTCAAACGACAAAACTTCAGCCGTCTTTGGTATGTTTTTAATGAGCGACACATCTTTAGCCTCCTAGTGAGGACTTTTGGACACTCATTCAACTGAATGAGTATGTGAATGATTTTGGGTGTATGGGTGAGAGCTCTCATCCCACGGTAGCATCAAATTTGATCTATTTTGATCAAACTCTTTCAAATCCAACAAGGGCTCTCACTCACTCCATAGCCCTTGATCACTTCATAGCCCTTGCTCTTAGGAGTTCATCTCTTTTAACCTAATTTTCCAACAAAAAAAAATGAGATGTTAAGTTATGAGTTTTGGTGTAAATAGAGATTTTGGTATTTGTGATTTTAGTTTCCAAAATAATGATTATGTCGATTTAGGAAGAAATGAAAGCACTTTCTATATTCCGAAAGAAAGAAATACACAAAATTGGAATATTAAAGTCATTAAAAGTCCAACCAACATTTCTCATAAATTCACCCCAACAAACAACCCATTGACAAACCTTCCATTTATGAGACATAATTTCTGACTAATTCAGTCCTTAACTTTCTTTCTCAAAATCTCTCTGCAACACACCTCCTTTATGCAATATTTTAAGAAATCTCTGTTTTTTTTTACCACTGCAGAGAGTGAGTATGTGTGATTGTGAACTGTCAAAATAATTTTCAAAGAGAAAGAAAACAGAAGTTTTCAGTTATGGGTTACAGAAATCTTGAAAATAGTTAAAACCCTTCAAAGACAAAATCTCATTAAATTCTCCAAAAACTCTTTCATGTTTTTGTTTTTTTTTATATACAGAGTCAGAGTGGTGTCTGAAACAGAGGATTAGGTGTTTCTGGATAGTATAACAAAACCCCCCTCATCTTTAAGAAATGGTGCAGATATAGAGAGTTTATTTCGAAGAGAAGAAGATGGGTTTGGGTGCCATTGGTTTCTTGAGTTCCTGGAGTTCAAGTTTGTTTTTCATACTGTTGTTTCAAGTAGTACCATTGGTTTCTTCTTCTTCTTCTTCTTCTTCTCAAGAATTAAATACAGATGGGTTTTTCATTTCAGATTTTTTACAGAAGATGGGGGGTCTAACACAAATCTCATCATATGATTTTTCATCTCCTGTTTGTTCATGGGAAGGTGTTTCTTGCGATGTTACTAATCAGAATGTGATTGGTTTTGTAGCTGCAAATTTAGGTCTTTCTGGTTCGGTTCCTGAACTCACTATCGGTAAACTAAGTAAGCTTGAGTCATTGGATCTGAGTAATAACAAAATTACTAGCCTTTCTTCTGATTTTTGGAGTCTGGGCAGTCATTTGAAGACGCTGAATCTATCTCAGAATCATATTTCTGGTTCTGTTCCATCCAACATTGGTAATTTTGGGTCACTACAAAGTCTTGATCTTTCTTTCAACAACTTCTCTGGTGAAATCCCTGAATCTATGAGCTCATTGTTGAATTTACAATTTCTTAGAATGAATCAGAATGGGTTCTCTGGGAGACTCCCACATGGGATTCTAAAGTGTGAAAATGTAGTTTCAATTGATATTTCAGTGAATGGGATTAGTGGGTCTCTTCCAGATGGTTTTGGAGCTTCATTTCTTAAACTTCAGAGGCTGGACCTTTCTGAGAATGAGATTCATGGAAGGTCTTCCGATTTCTCTGGTTTAAAATCACTCACACATCTTAATATCTCCGGGAACTTTTTTCAAGGTTCTGTAATGGGTGTGTTTCAGGATCCATTACAAGTTATTGATCTTAGCAGGAATCAATTCCGAGGTCACCTCTCTCAGGTACATTTTGCTAATTCAAGCTTCAATTGGTCTAATTTGGTTTTTCTTGATGTTTCTGAGAATCAACTTAGTGGTGAATTCTTCCATGATTTAGACAATGAAGCTAAGAATCTCAAACACCTTAATCTGGGTCACAACAGATTTAGTAATCAAGAATTCCCACTTATTCAGCAACTCACTAGTCTCGAGTATCTCAACTTGTCTAAAACTAGTCTTGGAGGAAAAATTCCCATTAATATCTCCCAGTTGATCAGCTTAAGAACTCTAGACCTTTCACAAAACCATCTCCAAGGTTCGATTCCCCGTTTAGGTATCAAAACTCTTGACATTCTAGATGTTTCATTTAACAATCTTAGCGGAGAAATCCCCTCGTCTCTGCTAGCAGCACTACCTCAAATGGAGAGATTCAACTTTTCTTTCAATAACTTATCTTACTGCAATTCACAATTGTCGCTGCATACACGGAAAACCGCTTTTCAAGGATTGCTGTACAGCTGCCCCATTGCTGTGAAACCGGACAACATTAGAAACAAAACCACTAAGCATAAGGGAATGAAGCTTATCCTAGCTGTGACCCTTGCAATTGTTTGCTTTATTGTGGGATTGATATGTCTGGTGATTGGATGTAGAAGGAAAACTAGAATGTGGGCAGTAAAACAGATTTCGTACAAAGAAGAAGCTAGCATTTCAGGACCATTCTCGTTCCAGACTGATTCTACAACCTGGGTTGCAGATGTTAAACAAGCTACTGCAGTTCCTGTCGTAATTTTCGAGAAACCTTTGTTGAACTTCACATTTGCGGATCTCTTAACTGCAACTTCACATTTCGATCGTGGAACCCTTTTGGCTGAAGGAAGATTCGGACCTGTATATCGAGGATTCTTACCCGGCGGAATTCAAGTAGCTGTAAAGGTTTTAGTCCTCGGGTCCACAATGACTGACCAAGAAGCTGCAAGGGAGCTTGAATCTCTAGGCCGGATTAAGCACCCTAATCTAGTCCCATTATCAGGGTACTGCTTAGCTGGGGACCAGAGAATCGCTCTCTACGACTATATGGAAAATGGGAATCTGCAAAATTTACTACATGATCTTCCACCTGGAGTGCAAACAACAGAAGATTGGAGTACTGATACATGGGAAGAAGATAACAGTGGTGGAATTCAAAGTATCAGTATTGAAGGGATCCTAACGAGTTGGAGATTCAGACACAAAATTGCCCTTGGAACGGCACGGGCACTTTCATTCCTTCACCATGGTTGTTCTCCTCCAATAATTCACCGAGACGTCAAGGCTAGTAGCGTGTACTTAGATTCAGACTTGGAACCTAGATTATCTGATTTTGGGTTAGCTAAGATCTTTGGAAATGCAGCGGAAGAGAGCATATCTCGCGGATCACCGGGTTACATCCCTCCAGAGTTCTCCGAGTCAGAAAATTCTGCGCCGACGCCCAAGTCTGATGTTTACGGGTTCGGGGTTGTTCTGTTGGAGTTGATCACTGGAAAGAAACCTGTGGGAGATGACTACCCCGAGCAGCCAAATTTAGTGAGCTGGGTGAGAGGATTAGTAAGGAAGAATCAAGGATTAAGAGTTATCGATCCGAAGATAAGAGAGACGGGACAAGAGAAACAAATGGAGGAAGCAGTGAGAATTGGGTATCTATGTACAGCTGACCTTCCCACTAAGAGACCTAGTATGCAACAGATTGTAGGACTTTTAAAAGACATTGAGCCTGTTGTTCATCAACCATGAAAATGTGTTCCTTTTATATTATATTGCTTGCTCAAGTTTTTTTGAAGCAGAAAAGCTTTCTGAATATACGTAGAAGTTTGGTGAAATTCATCCAGCTCACACCTTCACATATGATATTCTTTTGCCTTTCCTCATCTTTTTACCCTCCCAGGCGCCAAGGCGAGATTCAACACTACTGCTGATATTGCTTATGATCCTTAGGCAGGCGTAAAACTATAATAATGCTCCCTAGAATTATTATTGTATGGTCGAGAGATGAGAAGAATCAACCGAGCTAAAGCTTCTTCCATTTGTTTGCTTCTTCCATTTGCTTGACAGACTGACAGTTTGGTTAACAGAACAGATGAATTCTATGCGAGCCCAGAACTGTCAGGAAGACAAAAGAAGAAGCAAACAATATCTTCTCGGCCCATTACTGGTCCCCTCCCCATTGTCGAGGAAAGGGAAATTGATTTGCGTGTCGTGTCCCTACAATTTTCTGAAAGTCTAACTAGTACTACTGTCTGTCCGGTAGACAGTGTTTTAGCAGTATATATCTTTTTGGTTGAATCTGGAATTTTCCGGACAGATTTTTCCTAGCATTTTCCCAACAGATTTTTCTTCTATCTGACATTGAAATGAACGCTAAACCAACAGCCAGTGTTTTGAAACCCAGACCGGACCGGCCAGTCCGATCGGAAAACCGGTGAACTAGTAGAAAAACTGGACTGATTCACGATTGACCTACTAACATGTCTAAATACCCATTGAATTGGGCAAACCGGACGGTTCAACCAGTGAACCAACTGACCCAGCTAGGTTATTCCGGTTCACCCGGTTACCTATCCAAGTTCATTTTTATTTTTGAAACTTGAATCACTTGAACAACATGTGTTGCTATTATCGTGCGTGATTTTGCAGGTTGATGCTGGGGCTGCAAATCCAAGTGCTATGCAGGAGTAAAGAGTTCAGAACATGCAGAGTGTCTGGCTTTTATTGATGCGGTCAATTGGGGACTGGAGTTACAATATACACACATTGTTTTTGAGACGGATTTGCAAGGAATTGACCGATATATCAACAACACCTCACCAGTTATTGCTTGGGAGAACTAAGACATTCTGTTGGATGCCATTGAATGTTTAACAAACATCCCACATTGGCGATGTAGTTTTATCCCTAGAATTTGTAATAAACCTGCTAATGAATTAGCAAAGTACAGTAGGAAGAACAATATCTCTAAACAGTGGTTTGATAAACCACCTAGTTTTCTCGAAAGTTTTCGCTTGTCAGATATTGATATGGTTTCTTAGTTAATAAAATTTCTTTGACATAAAAAAAAAGTATTTCGCATTAATTTAAATTGCTTCTTATTTATTGACCAGAGAAACTAGTTGCTTCTTATGTATTGACCCAGTTGACCCCGGTTAGACCACTGGTTAAACCAGTTAACCCCGACCCAATGATTTTTCCTGTTCAATGTCCAGTCTGGTTCTCAAAACATTGCAGCCAATACCCAAAATTTAGTATTCGTGGCTAGATCATTACAAAAAATCTTGAGAATACTTCCAGAGTTTTGGCATTATGGAAAGGTGTCTGACTGGCTGTTTACTCTTGTTTTGGTACTTGAGCTATTTAGAGCGTCTGCAGCGGTGCGAGTATAACCAAAGATTAAAGAGTAAAAAAAAAAGACTAAATTTGGGTTTAGTCTGTGCTATGACACAGCGGTAGAAGACTAAATTTGGTGGGGCGTAAATTATAAGTTCGCCTGGTGTCAGGCGTAAACTTTAACCTCGCTCTACTAAAAAAAGAAAAAAAATATATGGGGCGTTGATATAATGTATGCCTGGTGTGGGGCGAACATAAAGTTCACGCCCCACACCAGGCGTACATTATATCAACGCCCCACCAAAGAAAAAAAAAATGGGGCGTAAACTTTAACCCCGCCTGGTGTGGGGTGTAAACTTTATCCCCGCCTGGTGTGGGGCGTAAACTTTAAGTTCGCCTGATTTTGGGGCGAACATTATATCAACGCTCGACTATATTTGGTTATAATCTTAGTCGCGGACCATATTTGGTCTGGAATTTGGGTTTAGTCTAATATTTGATCGATGGTACGTACCACTACGTCTGCTTTTTTTACCAAAAAAATTTGTTTAGTCGCCCACTGCGGTTGCTCTTAGAGTTTAAATACTTTTCATAAAATATGAATGGTATGATCCGAGGGAAAGAGATGCAAAAGATTAAAGTGGTTCGGTCACCTGACCTACGTCCACTATGAAATCCCATAAGGGTGAATTACATTTAGGGTCTGTTTGGGAGCTTGGAAACGGGATAACATATCCTGGAAAGGTTTACCTTATTTTAATTTATGATAACCTTGTTAATGATTAGTTTTAATGGTGTTTGTCTAAAATTCTATCATATCTTGGGCTAGGTTAAATTGTGTTTGTTTGATTACAGAAATAGGTTAATATAAATAATTATTTCTTAGACAATTATTTATTTTAAAGGAAAATAACCGTCTAACCCAAGTGAGGATACATGTATCCTAGGTATTTGGAAAAATACCTTAACCTCACTTTTTTAGCTTCCTAAAATCAAGGAAGGTTTAGTAATCCTTATCCAGGATTGGAATTGCAGTGAGACACATTTTAACAGTTTTTTACTGGATAACCCAACCTAGGATGGGATATCCAGGATACCAAACACGACCTTAGATATCTCGATACTCAATGATAATGGGATAAATGATAAAGCTAAAGATAAACCTAACTAACCATCTTGACTAGGTAAATCTATAAATCCTGAAGCTGGCTTGGTCTTCTGATATCTTCTGTGGATTCACAATCACCTCGATATTCTCGGTGGTAGATACGTAACATATATTCCAATAAGTTTGGGTGGACTAGTTATAGACCATGCTATAAAACAACCTGGAACATTTAGGGTCGACTCAATCGCAATTAGGGGAGACACTAAAAGACAAAAAAAGTTCACCCAAACGTAAAACGGAGCTACCCCTTATCCGTGATTTTTTAAAATGGCAAATATGCCCTTTTATAATCGGTAGCCAAAACAACAATCGGTAGGTTAGTTGTTAATCGGTAGTTTAAATTTAAACTATACCTACCGAATATTGTGTAGATACTTCGGCAAATAATTCTTTGTTTATTCGGTAGCTTATCCAAATTTTTATACCTACCTATTATCAGGAGCCCCTTATATAACCTTGGCCAAATCCCGGAGGTTCTGAGGGGTGAAGAGCCAACCATAACCACTTGGCTTGAGCTGTGGGTTTATCTGTAATCGGACGGATAATATGTTAAAACCCTACCGATTATAAGTTGCCCCAAAATGATATTATTTCAAAAATCCTTCACGTAGAGAATTTAGAAATCTTCTTATAATCGGTAAATTTTACAACTACAAAACCTACCGATTATATCGAGCCCCAGATCGAACCTTTGCCATATTTCAAAGGTTTTGAGTGCACACGGCGAGCCATAACCACTTGGTGCGTGTTTTGGGTGCAGCAGTAATCGGAAGTTATTTATATTACAAAACCATCCGATCATAAGTAGCCCCAAAATGATTATTTTCGAAAATCCTTCATGCATTGAATTTTGACATCTTCCATAATCGGTAGGTTATCTACCTTAAACAACTTACCGATTATAAGGAGACCCAGATCGAACCATTGACAAATTCCATAGGTTTTGAGTGTTCAGAGCCACGGATAACCACTTGGTTCGTGTTTTGAATGTAGACATATTCGTAAAGAAAATTGGTTCCACAACCTACCGATTATTGGTTGCCCTAAATTCAAATTTTTTAAGATACTATATTCGGTAGGTATTATTAATCAAATTACTACCGATTATTGGTTTCTCCACTTTCAACCTTCGTCAAATTAGCCGTTGCATGTTGAACCAAATTTCATAAATATCCGTTGGAGTTTTTGGGAAAAGGAAAAACAACCGTTGGACCCTAAGTCTATATAAAGAAACTAATATATATCACCCCAATTGCACCAAACTCTTTTCTCTCTTCAGTTCTAATTTATAAAACCTAAAACATGGATATTGCTTTTGCAGAAGAAGAAGATTGTGCTATTTATAGAGCGTGGGTTGTGGTAATTGTTCATGATATTGTTCACAAGCTCCACAAACGGGAATCCGAAGAGCAGTTATGGAACCGTATTTTAATGGTATTTGAGGCGTTAGATGGTAATCGAATTCGAAGATCATCCAATGACATTAAGATGAGAATGAAGGCGATCGATAAGGAGATTGACAAGCTTGAAGATGAAGAACGATTTGCTAGGGATGCTTTTCCTCAATGGACGTATCAAAAACGAGTAAGTATGTTTCATAACTCCGGCTCACTTGTTACTCATTCGTTAATACTAACTTGGTCATTCATAATTTCAGAGAAATCTTGCTGATTATCGGTATATGGACCTCTACGGGAAACGATTTGAACATGAAGGATGTTACAAAATCAAGAGGGACAATTTCTCAAGTGTGTCTGGATGTTATGATCTTTCGTAATACTTTTCTGGTCAATAAGGAGTATGGATTTAGGTGCTTTTGACGAAATTGTAAGGTTGTGGTCTTTTGAGGTTTATGTAATGCACTTAATCGGATGAATATTAATCTAAAAAAGTTTTTGATTATTCATATTCGGTAGAATGTCTCTCCAACTAAGTTCCTAATTAACATATTCGGTAAATTTGTGAGTCCACATACTTTCCGATTATGTTGTTATTTGGTTCCAGGAAACCAAGTTTTTTCACACAGAATAATCGGATATTAAAAAAAACATATATCCTACCGAATATAACTATTCGGATGTCAGGGTGAACATTTACCTTCCGATTGTTGGGTTGTTTGGCAACAGAAAAGAAAGTTTTTGGGCACAAAATAATCGTAAGGAATTCATAAAAAAAAAACTACCGTTTAATATAATCGTTAACCAGTGAAGGAATATAGATTCTCAATTAGGGTGTTATTTGGTTCCAGGAAGCAAATTGTTTTCACACATAATAATCGGACATTAACCATTAATAATCCCTACCGAATATTTATATTCGGGAGGATTGTTTAAAAATAACCCTCCGATTGTGGTGTTGTTTCGGTACAGAAGACAAGTTTTCTTTACACCTAATAATCGAAAGGCAGATTAAATTATTAACCTTCCGATTCTGACTAAATGTTTTGCAAAATCTCCAGAATCGGTTGGTTAAAAATATATAAAGCTTCCGATTCTGACAAAAAAATGCAAAAACCCCAGAATCGGTAGGTTCTTATATAAAATTAACCCTCCGATTGTGTTCCAAAATTCAACAGTTACATTTCTTATCGTGTGTTTCGCTTTCGAGTCCTCGTTAAATGCATAAACATAGCAATATAGCCATTCATAATCCATAAAAGGAAGAATTCACAATAAAAAAACATAACGTACCAACTAATAATCCGACACAAACTTTTAAAACGACATAATCAGACATAAACTTTGAAAACCATAAAGTTAACTAAAAACAGCGAGAGTTTACAACATCGAAAGTTTATTTCTTCTTTTTTCCCATGACTTTGCGACCTTTACTGCCTCTACCACTTGGACCAACATCATCACCGGTTTCATCAACTTGAGTGCTCGATGATGCCCGAGTTCTTTTTTTCACAACCTTTTAGGTTGCTTGCCTTTATCCCCAAACCGGGATGCATAATCTTCATTGTCAATGTTATCAATCATCTCTTGGTGCTCTTTTATCTTCTCAAGTCGCACAGGCTCTCCTGCTTTTATGCAATTAGTGCACCATTTGGACAAACCTCTTAACCTGTTCATCTGTTTTAAAACATGGCATACCATCAAGGACGGTTCTAGTCTGATTTTGACCCATAAAATAAAACTAAATTAAGAAACCAATACTTACCAATCTATCAAAACCCGGAGGTTTCTCTTTGAGGATACTCTTATACGGTGCGGGCTTTGCTTTAAGATCACGAATTATGCGATAATGAGAAACATCCCGATACCAATCCATATAGTTGGGAGCATTTTCAAAACCGTTGTTGGCTTGCCTTCCACCGCTGATCAAGTAATCCATCATTTTATCCCAATGGTGTTTGCAGGATGGGTTACCCTTGTAAACCACTGTGATAGAAGCTTTATCTTAATTACATTTATCCACATCCAAAACAAAATTCCCATTGATTTTCCACTTTGGTAAAGCTTGTACATAACCGTTTTGTCGCATCACCCTCGAGGCATTGTACATCACGTATCCTGTTGGGTGCCACAATGGACCAAAATAAAGGGCCAAATCGGACCGACCTGCGATATGTGCATTATCTCGGTCTTCCTTGTATGGATCAAAGCATACATCTTGGGCTTTCAGTGAGTCCAAAACCTTCCTCAAACGAATTAGCTGATGCTCCTTTGTTCTAGAATGGTTGTCATCGAAGACGTACTTCTTTCCTCTAGGCTGACCTGGCGCCCACCCCGGGTTTTGAATGGCCAATCCCAAGATAGGGAAGTGGTCGTAGATCCATGTCTGTATTGACATTTTTGCAAGTTTTAGGAAATTGATTCTTCAATGGTACAAAAATAAAAAAATAACCAAGTATGTAGGAATAATAAAAATACATGTAGTAGACTCACGTTCCCGGCCACTTGGCTAATTCCAAGCCTCGATGCCTTTCTCAACTCTTCCATCAACCACGCATGGCATGCCATGCCCCAAGAGTACTCATGCACTTTATTGAGGGGATCCAGAAGTTGTAAAATGTTGGCGTCGACCTGATTGCCACTAGTATTGGGGAAAATTACACATCCCAATACACATAGGAGATATGCGGTGGCCGCATGGTTCACTTTCTCATCAGTTAAAGTTCCGTTCTCTTCTTTTGCCTTGGTGCCCTTGAACATATCCATCAGAGTACCAATGTTGAATTGTCTGGTTCTATACCCCATGCATCTCTTGAACTCAGTTTTTGATGTTTCTTCATCCCAACCAAAACACTTGTTAGTTAGAGCATAAAGTTTGGCCCATTCCAACTGCTTTGTGAACTCAGCCCTGACACCGTTTCCATGGTCAGGGAGTCTAAGAATCTGCAAAACATCATCTGGGGTAATCGTCATCTCTCCAAACGGCATATGGAAGGTGTCGGTCTCAGGATAAAGTCTCTCCACAAACGCCGATATAGCCACCCGGTCATGTTCCAAAGATAGAGTTTTCAAGCAGATTAGCCAACCCCGAATTTGCAATAATTGTGTTGAACCTTTGACACTCACCGGATAAAGGCCATTCCAGAATTTTAGGTGGTGCGGCGGTGGGTTTGAGTAAACGAACCGCATCGGAATGGTACTATTATACACATGACAAGTTAAAAACCAATTATAATTACCTAAACTTATTACCCTTAAAACTATTACGAATACACAAAAAAATACGTACATAAAACGGATACGATTATTACCTCAGTTTCATATATTTCTCTTGCCCATGAATCTTTGTATCCAAATAACAATTCTCCTCCATCATCCGGCATCCCAAGGATTGTTCCTTCTGGAATATCCTTCACCTTGAGTTCTTTTGGGACAAGGTGTTTCGCCTTCTTTCGAGGAGGAATTTTCTTTTCGGATTCTCCTTCTTCTTGTGCACCACTGGGTTGTCCAGCTTCCAGAACTCTTTCTTCTGGTGCTTCTGGTTCAATAGCAAGTTGAATTTCAGGATGTGATTGTGGAGCAGGTGGTTGTACACCTGATTGAACTGGCTGTGATTGTGGGGCACTCGGTTGAACACCTTCTTCAAGTGGGTCTACTTGTGGGGCAGGTTGTTGAGTTCCATCTTTAGCACTTGAAGTGGATTTAGTGACCCTAGATCTCCTGGCACTAGCTGTCAAGTTCTTACGCCTTTCTAGATTTGCACTATCCGAGACAACTGCGTCTTCGGGTTTTTTTCCTCGCTTATCCCTAAATAGCATGAAAAGGTAAAATAGGTTTATAATCGGAAGTATAAGTTAAGCATAAGCATCCGATTATAAATAATCGGAAGCCTAATTTCAACATACTCCAGCGAATACACATAATCGGTTGCCACAAAAATATTATACTTGCCGAATATGCAACAGTTTGTGTCCAGGAGATACATAAGCCTATTATAATCGGAAGGAAACCTATGATTTTAGCAACCAAATATGACAAATATTCTTTAACAGTGAGAATTGGAGCAATAATCGGACTTTACAAAAATATATAACCTCCCGAATCTGTGTAATAACCGAAAACCCTAAGAAAATTTTTTTGTGGTTTCTTCGAATCAAAGTAATACAAACCCAAATATAACGGTAGAGTGTTACCTAATTGGGGCCATTTGAAGTTGCCTGAGAGTTTGGTTATCGGAATTATCTACATCGGGGACTTGTTCTTCATCACCTTGTTTGCGTTCTTCATGTTCTTCGGTGAATACCTCTTTATTACGGGAAGGCACTCCAATGTTTGAATCACCCCCACGAACCACATTTTTGTTTCGACCCGATTTACGTACATAATCTTTCATCTTCTTAGAGAATATTCGACGATTATTCGATTCGAAGATTAACGATAACGATGTATTATAGCGGAGTTAACGAGGGGGAGAGTTTTGCTCTCTGTATTCGGAGAGCAAGAAGAAGATGGGAGAGTTGAAGTTGAAAAGAAACGAAATGAAAAAATAATTTAGGTCGACATCGGTTTTATCTTTCAAAGGTACTATAATCGGAGGTTAAACTAGACAATTTGGCTACCGATTATATGTTTCCCCTAAACGAACCTTTGCCAAAATTGCAAAGGTTTTAGGTTAATGAGCCAGCCCCAACCACTTGGTGCGTATTTGCGACGTATCATAATCGGAAGGGTATTATACTAAATTAATTTCTGATTATAGGTTGCCCCAAAAATGAGTTTTTCCAAAAACCCTTCAATTCCAAAATTTTGAAATTAAATATAATCGATAGACAATTTGGCTACCGATTATATGTTTCCCCTAACCACTTGATACGTGTTTGTGACGTATCATAATCGGGATGTTACTATACTAAATCAACTTCCGATTATAGGTTGCCCCAAAAAGGAGTTTTTCCAAAAACCCTTCAATTCCAAAATTTTGAAATTAAATATAATCGGTAGACAATTTGGCTACCGATTATATGTTTCCCCTAAACAAACCTTTGCCAAAATTGCATAGGTTATAGGTTAATGAGCCAGCACTAACCACTTGGTGCGTGTTTAGGACGTAGCATAATCGGTGGGTTATTATACTAAATTAACTTCCGATTATAATAATCGGACTCTTTCACATGCAATCGGTAGGAAAGGTACTATATTATGGTGTTGGGAATTTTTTTTGGAGTAATAATCCCAATGACTCCCGATTGAGTGAGAGAAGAAGAAAAAAAAAAGAGAAGTGGGTATATTTTTCCACTACTTCCGATTATAGGTAGCCAACTTCCATAAACATGAATGGGTATGAAGAAGTACGTGAAGTTGTTGAAGTTCAAGATTCATTACCGTTTAAAGATGACGATTTGGGGTATTTATTGAATAATCCACACTTTGATGGAGATGAAACCCTAGAGGACGATGTCATGGAAGAATATGTACAATCACCCGAAATCAAAGGTAACAATGCGTCAAACAATCAAGTATGTTGTTAAAAAACTCTAATAGCAATGTTATGTGTGCTTGTGTTATTTTGAACGTGAAAATTCGTCACCTGTTATGCATTGAATGCCATTAACGACTATTAATCGGTAGTCATCTTAGTATAATTATCTACCGATTATTGACAATCGGGAGTATTGCATGTATTAACTTACCGAATACAATAAAAATCCCAAATTGAGATGTTCAATTTGTAATGATCGGAAGTTTTATACCTAAAAAAACTTCCGATTAAATAAGTCGTCCCATCTATTAATCGGTAGAATATCTCAGAACTAAACTTTGGTTATCAATAATTGGTAATGTGTTTTAGTATTTGATTACCGATTGTTATACAATCGGTTGTACAATCTTTAAACTTTTATCCGATTATTAATGCGTAACTTGTTGTTGTGGTGCGTAAGCTGTTGATGACGAATATTATTTAAGGCCTGATACTGCCGTACACTATGAAAACGATTTGGTATGTTCATGAATTATCTTTTATTTTTCGAATCATGTATGTTATATGGTTATGCTTATTTTGTTTGTTTTGTTTTATGCGCATTTAGATATTTCAAAGTAAGAAGGAGGCCAAGGCTTGGCTAATGAACAAGGCAAAAGAGAACATGTGCGTCGTAGTTCAAAACCCTTGTGTAAAGAATATTTGGTTTGAAATGACTTGTGAGCGAGGTAGGGTGAAGAAGAGTCACGAGGGAAAGAATAGTAAGTATGTAAGAAAGATGGAGAGAAAGAAATACCGAACTCATTCAAAGAAAATTGGATGCCCATTTAAGATTGTCTTCTATAAGCCCAATGGTAATGATAGTGAGTGGAAAATGTCTAAAGTTGCTAATGGTTGTCATAACCATGATGATTCGGATACTCTTGTTGAACATGTAATGTTTGCGAAGTTAAAACCACATGAATTGGAGACGGTGCGGGCAATGCGGATCCAAAAGGCGAGCGCGATCTTAAGTAAAATTAAGGCGGACGACCCCCGACAACTTGTCTTCTTTGTCTACTATTCATTCGGCGCTAGCTACGATCAAAAGGACGGAATGGGATGGTAGAACGGTCATGCAAAAATATCAGTGGTTAGATGCGTTACACGACTAAACTTTTAGAACGGAAGAAAATGATGGTAAAGTGGTACGTATTTTCTTGGCACATCCCGAAATGATAAAATTGGCTCAGTGTTTTCATCAAATTTTGTTGATAGATGCCACTTACAAGACAAACAAATATAACATGCCGTTGTTGAAAATTTCTTGTCACACGTCGGACAAAAACATGTTTATAATAGCATGGGGTTTAATGGATCATGAGAACAACGTGAGTTTCATTTTGGATGTTGGAGACGTTGAGGTCCATTTATAATGGGGATGATTTTACGAGGGTTATTGTAACGGATAATGATCAAGCATTAATGCATGCAATAATGGTTGTGTTTCCTGAAGCCCGAAACTTGCAATGTACGTGGCACATTCAATGCAACATCAAACACAATTGCCATCTCCATTTCCAAGCTAAAAAACCGAAGAAGGGTACCAAGAGGTTGAAGGAAGAGGATGAGCGCATTAGTAAATTAACCGTGGAAGAAAAAGAGGAAGAGAAGAGGTTATTTGATGAAAAATGGACGGAGGATGGAATTATTTGGAAAATGTTCATGAAAGCATGGGACAAAATCGTTTGGTCGAAGACCGAGGAAATTTACGAACGAAACTTGAAGAAATTGGAGGATGAATATGGCAAGGACTACCCAAAACCGGTTGAATATTATAAAACACAATGGTTAACGATCAAGGAGAGGTTTGTGTTTGCATGGACATATGAATGTCGCAATTTCAAAAATGAGGCGACAAGCATAGCGGAGGGGTCTCATGGACGGTTAAAGAAAATACTTCTAGGTAGTCAAAATGGAGTTGTATCGATCCAAGAAGCAATTCATGAATTCACGAATCGAGATCTCGTTAAGATTAAGGGTTCTATGCAATTTAGTCTACATAAATTCCCGACGGAACATGAAAAGGAAAGATTGCTTCTAAGGGGCATTGTGCATAATGTTTCAATATGGGAAATAAATCACATGATGAAACAATTAAAGTTATATAAATATTACAATGACGAGAATACGATTTGTGTTTGCAAAGATATGATAGGTATTGGTCTCCCATGTCGTCATAAAATGGGTACGTATGTCGATGTGATTGACATCAATGATATTCATCCATTTTGGAAGCAATTAAGTTTCAATCCAAGCACCCCCGTAGTTGATGGTCCGTCGTTCTTGGATTTGGAATTGTGTGCAAGAATAACCGAGCGTTATGCTACAACAAATGGCGCCAAGAAGCAAGTATTGATGCATGATTTGGAGCAAGCTCTTCACCCTAGTCTAAGGGAGGTTGATGAACCTATTAAGCAAAAGGGTGCAGGTAGGCCCTCCGAAGTGTCTTGGTCCATGAGAAGAAAAGAATTGAAAGAGTATTTGTCTAATCAAAGAATATTGTGTAGGCATGAGCGTTCGGAATCCGAATTTGAGGATGAGCCGCAACCCAAGAAAAGAGGTCGTCCAAGAAAAGATCAAAGTGGACCAACCGGCCGACAAGTGGGGCCAAAGGTCTCTGCGAAGCCTTCTCAAGTGAGTCAAGCCGAGGCGGTGGAAGAAGTTGTGTTAGTGGAGACCCAAACTACCTCCGTAGTTATAGATCAAATGAGAAACTCCCAAGAAACACAATCAACGGAAATGGTGACTATAAGAGAGAAGTATGATACTCTTCGTTGTCCTAGGGATTTTCATGGAAAACTTACGCGATCAAGGTATACAATTATAGAAGAGTATATGAAACAACTCCATCCCCTCATTGTTCCATTTGTTTTGTCCACCGACGAGGTGGATGGGGATGGTAATTGTGGGTTTCACGTCGCTACAGAACAAATTGGTTACTTTGGAGAAGTCGTGGACGAAGATGTCACCGAATGGCAATATTTAAGAACTAAGATGGCGGTACAACTAATAAAATACAAGGATTCCTATATGGGGATGATGAAGCAAGGAGATAGACACGACAAAGAGCTAGAGTTCAAAAACTTATTTGGGTGTGTAAAGTGCCGAAAGGGATTGAAGACCATCAGATCCAAGTATTGGATGAGAATGCCTTCATGTGGATATCTCTTAGCGAACGTTTTGAATTGCGTGGTACATTTATTTGTTCCACCTAAGTATGGACATTCCTTTATGTTTGCACCTACAAGGACGGTTTGCGATGATTCGGTTAAAGATAGAAGAATTGTGATGGCATTTGTGAATGAGATGAATTTTATCGGTTTAAGAGTAAAGAGAGATTGCCCATTACCTCCGTTGGATGGTGCGACGGATTACTTCACAAGAATTATTGTAAGGATTGGTTGAAACAATATGAGACCAACATGTTCGATTGGGATCGCGTCATGAAAATCAACTTTCCGGCAGGCATACTCGAATTAGTTCCCTCGGATGATGAAGATGAATGATCGTTACTTGCGGAATTTGTATTTTTTGGAATTTTTTAGAATGCTATGTGAAGTATAAACCTATAATCGATAGTTAAATTATAAATATGTCAACCAATTATAAATTCTTTTGTAAACAGACTCAATCAAATTTATAATCGGTCATTAAAACTTCTAAGTTACCCTCCGATTCCAAGTCTAACAAAATTACTGAAATTTATTCCCCAGAATCGGTAAATAACATCTTACATTAACATCCGATTGTCACCAAACTCTGAAAAAAAAATTGAAAAAGTTTCCAAGAATCGGTAGACAAAACAGAACATACACGTCCGATTATTACCAAACTCTGACATAAAAAGATGAAAATCTTCCCAAAATCGGTAGATAAGAGATAACAATAACTTCCGATTATAACAATTAATCAGTATTTATACTGTGGTCACGGACTTCAGGAATTCATAACTCCCATCATAAGTGAATTCTTCGCCCTTTTCCACAAAGTACTGTCTTTTTGCGAGTGCCTCCTACATAAACAAACACAAAATAATGCCAAGTTGGTTTTAGTAAGAAAGATTAGACACCCGGTGTTAAAAATAAAGAATTTAAACCATACTTACAAATTGTTGGATTGACAAGCTTAAGTGGCTAGTATTAAACATCCTCTTTTGTATCGTTATATAATCATTTACCCCTTTTTGGACAAGTCGGAAACGATCATGAACTTGTTGGAGTGATCTTTGCTTTGGATTTCCGAACTCTCGCACAAATTGGCTATATACCCTCGACCAAAAGACTTCGACTGTTAACGTTCCCGCTATGACATCTTCACGTCTTGTTTCATGATATCAGGTTTTCACAATGACCAAATCTTCAGCTGCGTCAAATGTTGCCATGCTAGTAAGTTGAGATATATAAGGAATGAACTAGAGTAGGCGATGGAAAAGATATTTGTAGAATACACAATGTTATATATGTGTTGTTTGCTTCATAAATAAGAAGAGTTTACCCACCTTATATAGATGACACTCCCAACGTCTCTTTTTTTGGAAAATATGGCCGTTGATGCGTACTTTACAAGACTGTACAGAAGTTGCGTACAATTATTACACATAATCGGTAGTAAATTCTGTAACATCAGTAACCGATTATGTTAACTCGGAACCTTAGGATACTTGTGAAACTTCCGATTATAGACTGTTTTGTTAACAAGGCCAAAAGTTTCATTAGAGAGGTATAATCGGAGGTTTATCAATATGTTTTCGCTACCAATTTTGTGTGGTTTTCGAGGCTCGGCTTCAAAAATAGCCGTTGGAGTATAATCGGTAGTTAAATAAATAACATAAACTTCCGATTTTCATAATTTTTGGGAAATTCATTACAATATCACCTCAACATCATCATAATTTTACGTTGAACTTCCACAAATTCTATTACAATATATTGTGATTAGCGTCGTGGACGTGTTGGATGAGTCCTAAACGGATTAAATCTTTCCATCGCCATAAGGATTCTAAAATGAGCTTCATAACGGAAGCTTGATCTTTTCCATCTCTGCCATTCCCCGAGAGATTGTTCTATAACCTCATCATTGGTTGCACCCCTCAATCGATATTGATTCACAAGATAAGTTAAATCGAAAAATTCTCCGACGCGTCCGTTTATTGAACCAATTCGGCAAAAAAGATCTGCAGAGTGACGGTTGTTTGGGTTACCGGTGTCGGCGCAGAATTTTTCGTGAATTCTCCCCAAATAACTCATACTCATTATGTCCCCTTTCCTCCGTTCTGCTCCCCGTCTCGGATAGAATTGAACGTAGCGCATACATAAAGATAAATCTTCTTCAATCGTGAACTTCGTAGGATTAATGAATGGTTGGGCCATTATGTTGAAGATGATGTTGGAGAGAGTTAAAAGGTATTTGTGTTCCATAGAGGGTACAAGGATACAATCTTATATAGGGTTGAGAGTTCCAACGGCTCTTTTTTTGTTGGGGAAACTGTATAATCGGTAGCCAAATAAGGTATTTAGCTACCGACTATACAGTTGCCCCAAATTTTGTTTTGGGAGAAATCTCAAATTTACTAATTTGAGAACTATAATAATCGGTAGTTTATATGACTACCGATTATACAGTAGCCCCAAATTTTGTTTTGGGAGAAATTTCAAAATTTCCGAATTTGAGAACTATAATAATCGGTAGTTAGTATGACTACCGATTATTAAGTTGCCCCAAATCTCTTCTTTGGGAGATACTATAATCGGTAGTATAGTGAGGTTATTATTACTACCGATTGTTATAGGACCAAGATTCACGTTTGGCACGAAATCTATATTAATCGGTAGTCAAATATGATTACTAACCTTCCGATTTAGTGTTACATAATCGGACACAAAATTGCTTCCGATTATATAAAGGCATTAACGTAATCTCCACGCTTTTCGACACCCCTTAACGTGGTCTGTGGGTTGGAAATAAAAAAAGTTGCCCCTAATTGTGACTGAGTCGCCCCTAAATGTGCCAGGTAAAACAAACCGTTCCAGAGATATATCTACCCAAAAATTGCTTAAAGGTTAAAGACTTGACAACTGGAAACACTAACAGTGGGACAACTAAAACTAGGACAGTAATGAGACAATAAATTTGGACCGTAGATTTGAAAATGGACAAATGAAAATAATTGACCCATTCTCCCAACACATCCCCTGCTGATCCCAATGATAAAGTCATTTCCCTTTCTATTGTCCCGCCACTAGCAAGGTCGCTTAGCCACTATTTCGTGGAATTTCGGTAGTCGTTGAAGGGCCAGATGCTCAGTAAACCTAAATCAATTTGTTAGATGGATCTCTCACGCTCAGGTTCCTGATTAGATCGGTCTAAAGATTCAATCAGATAAAACCCATAATTTTATAAGCCCACCCCTTACAAATTCAAGGGTACAAAGACTAGTTACGTATCTTGTTCTTCTTTAACAGGCTTGTCCATATCTGCAGCGACCTTACAAATAATCTTAATTTTAATCTCGAGAGTATCATTCAAAATATACCCCGAATCAGGGCTATGCAGTCGTCTGAGACCTACAAACTTCAGAAAACCCCATAGATTAGTGGCAGTTGTGAATTCTTCTTCACCTACAACATAACCAATAAGTCAAAGGTCAGAACCAATACTTTAAGTTGTTCTCTGAAGCATATTCACATAATTATTATTACATTAAGTATTAAACAAATAACGTTATCAATTTAGGTTAACC
This sequence comes from Papaver bracteatum, assembly GCA_023529315.1. Classification (NCBI taxonomy): domain Eukaryota; kingdom Viridiplantae; phylum Streptophyta; class Magnoliopsida; order Ranunculales; family Papaveraceae; genus Papaver; species Papaver bracteatum. Next base: position 32,399 of record JAJJWX010004327.1, on the reverse strand, counting down.
CGTCAAAAAACGTAATCATCTTTCCTCTCGGTTTCAACACCTTTTTTTTTTTTTTTTGAAAAACCTTATATACTGAGAAAATGGTACAGCCGTCCCTGTGCTAAAATCGAGAAAAAGTTCCAACTCGTTCCTTTTTTACATCAAGAGACTAAACAAGTGCAGATTAATAACAAGTTTAGAGACATCAAATTTTAGACACTAATAGTTCCGATAAAATCACCACCAAGTTCCATTTCAAGAAAAATGGAAACTTATTTTTCTCTTGCGGCGCTATCCAAGTTAGAAGCTCTTGAGGAAGTTATAATATCGAAGATGAAATCGAAAAATAAACCAACAAGCTGTGAACTTTTTGCAGCCAGTTATCCATGTAGTAGTGCTTCGTATTTGTTGTGCTGAAATCCAATACATATGAGAATTCGATAAAGCTGTTTTTTGGCGTGACGATGACTACCCTCAGCTCCATCGATTTTCTGTTTGATGCGCCATCGACAAAAAAATTCCACATTCCAGTTGTGTCAAGTGACAAGTCTTCATAATCTTGTACGCTCTCAGGTTTTACCTGCACTTCTGGATGATCTTTGTTGAACATTAGATCAAAGTCTGGATCCCCAACTTAGGAATCAACTACAACTTCTTCCTTAGGAATCTGGTGCTGAACAGATTCAGGCGGACTCCCTACTTTGCAACTCTTCCAGTTTTCGATTCTTTAGACAGAACAGTTTCAACGAGGTACTCTGTGACAACTATTATTCTCTAACTCAATAAGTATGACCTTAGCTTTATTAATGAGAAGTAGATATCAAAGACCAAGGAATTTGTTGCTTTACATAATATTTTGATGGCTTGATGTAGTTTGTGTGTGAAGTGCCATTCCTCCCCCTCTCTCGTCCAAAAAGAAAATAAAATAAAAAACTAGCTTTAGAAGAAACTCCGCCTCATGTCCTCGTCAAATTGCTGAGATGATTAATCATACAGTAAAACCTCCATATATTAATAACCTCTATATATTAATAAAAAATCATGGTCCCAATTTGGACCAGTGATAAAAAGTAATAACCTCCGCATTTGAATATTAATGTTTTTTTTTCTTCATTTCTGTCTTAAGAAATTTACCTCTATGTATTAATAATCGTCACTATATTACAGAGATATAGAGCTTGGTATATATATATATATTGAAATTTATGATGAATAAATATAATTGTTTGAGGAAATTAAAAAGGTAATTTTTTTGTTGTTACCACAACGAAATTTATATATATTGAACTAATTTTTTTTTTTTTTTTTTACATTTTAGGTATATCTCTATATTAATAACCTCCATATATTACTAAATTTGTAAATCCCCAAATGTATTAATATACAGAGGTTTTACTGTATGTTAGTTAGTGATTGGGAAATTTCTCAAAAGGTATTTTCTCTTTCGGCTAGTGCAAATACACTTTCCATCGAAAGGGGATTTATTTTCACGTGCGTTGTTGCTGCCATTAAATTTAATTATTCAATATGGACTAAGAGTTCAAGATTTTTAAGGGATATGCTTGAACATATTAGTATAACTTTTATGTTTGCTTCTTCTACGAGATATGGGCAGTTAGAAATGCATGTCGGTCAGTGGGTGTGCGTCCTAATAAGCTCCAAACTGATTCTAGCGTCAATTATGTGACGTTAATTATGAGACAAGTAATGTTCTTAGATTTTTGTTTGGTATCGGGAATTTATTTTTCAGCTCATAGAAATATTCCTAGCTTGCATTTTGGATCCTCTGCTTAACTTCAAAGGGATAGAGACTACTTTGTCTGACATTGAGGAATGTTTCAGTACTTTTGCACATAAAATTCGATGTTATAAGGAGCAAAGCGGTTTAATATCTCAAAAGCTGAAAAGTCTTTTGGCTGAGTATGTATTTGCCATGGAAGTGGACGAACAAGTTAATATTGTTTCAAATACTTCTACAACTCTCACTAGTACACAACCACCTTTATAGGGTACTTTATGGGATGTTAGCTCCTCAGTTGAACACATTTTTGGGGAATCTCGAAGTAGGCATAAAAGTAATCCACTTGCTACAGCATCACAAAAACTTACAAGGTATTATTCTGAGCCACCACCATGTTTAGAGGAGATGAAATTTTTTGTATTGGCTTGGTGGAAACAAAAGGAAAAGAGGTATTTTGTTCTTTCTTGAATTATGTGTGATGTCCGAACAGTCCAGATGTATACAGTTGCATCTGAATCAACGCTTTCTCTGGGAAAGTGTGTTGTATGAAATTATCGCAGTTGTTTAACACAAAAAATGTTGGAGTGTTGTATGTGTTTGAAAGATTGGTGGAAAGCTGAGTTTAAATACTACCTTCAAACGATGGATCCATTGAACGATGAGATTTCCATGGAAGATGAAGACGATTAAGTGCCCACTTTATTCAGTTTATTAATTCTATCTTTAAGGAATGAAACTAAGTATATTACTGTTGACAGTCAAAACATATATGATTTCTATGCTATTATTAATTCTGACGTTTTTCCAAACTTATAATTATCTAGTATGTAACATTATTTCAGTTAAAAAGATAGCAGTAGTAACTAGTGAGTAGGCAACCAAAGCATGTTTTTGTTTTCTTGTTATAAGATTTTACTGTATAACTCTCTAATCTTGCTCTCTTAAACTATGTAGGTAAAGAAGCATAGAGTGCCAAGTTGTTGGAGTACACGAATAAAGAAGTTCTTCAACGTAGAGAAGCCAGTGAGCTCATAAATAGTCTTTTTAAATTATGAACATACAATTTTCTTTCTTAGAGTTTTAGTTATTTTTTTGATGGGAATTTTATGCTTGTTTTTTTCTTTCTTTCTCTGCATCCTCTAAGACTATTGAGTATTTGTTTCATTACATTGTTTTGATGTTCGAAAGTGAGCTTGTTTAGTTATATTATTTTTCAAACATGAATATGAATCTCACTTCCGTAATCAAATGGCAGACAAGAAAAGAAAAGGTGGCCTGGCCTGTTTAATATTGGGATTTGGGCACGTTTTGGGCTTGGAAATCAGTATTTCTATCCGTCCTTCCCAGCCTTCGAGGTAGCTTAACTCCAAGCCCGTCCGGTCTAGCCTGATATTAAAAACATGCCATTTGGGATTTGGGCACGCTTTGGGCTTGGAAATTAGTGTTGCTACCCGGCCTGCCCAGCCTTTTAGGTAGCTTAACTCCAATCCCGTTCGGCCTGGCCTGATATTGAAAACAGGTCAGGAAGCCCGTCCTGACCCAATTTACACCCCTACTCGGCATGAGATATATCGTTTGGAAATCCTGATCATTCTAGATTTCCAAAGTATAAGATGAAGAACCAATTTGAGATACTGAATGAGCAAACTTAAGACTAGACAAGTAGAAAAAGTGATTGTGTAACTGTATTTTATTAAGGTTCCACCTGTTTTCCACCCACACTTCTCCTGTTTACCAACTTCATCAAAATTTCTAAAGTAATTCTACTTTTTAATTTTGCTTTTTCCTATTTAACCACTTGCAAAAATCAATTTAACTTAGATTTTGATTAGTTAGCTTGTAATTTGTCTGTCTTCTTCTCTATTGATTTTTGTTTTTATTTAAAAAAAAAAAAACATTGCTAAAATCCTATGCAAGTACAACAACAGGATCCGTACTCGCAGAACATTGTCCGAGTTGGGAGTTGTTTGTTTATAGTAGTACCATTTTGGGTCTTTGTTCACTTACATATAAGGATAGTGTGATCAACAGGCTCATCGCCACTCGCTTCTATTTGAACCATTTGTTCTTCTCGGGGTGGTATAAGATAAGTAAACCGAGACTTCCTGGTACTTTAGATAAAGCAAGGTTTTCATCATGTAAAAGTTTATCTCACTAAGTGAGAAATCCATCATGTTTGATATATGTGACTTTGGTATCGCACTATCTCACTAGGTGACCTAAGTAGTAAACCAGTGCGGGGTGGTTCATAATAACCATGTCGTTACGCAAAGTATGATTGAATCAAAATTAATCTCATCTGTTAAGGTTTCCTCATAACCAATACATATAGAACAAACTAGATAACAAATAGATGATCTTTATTTCAAGAAAAAGTAAGATAGGCTAGAGGATTAATACCATCATCACTTGTGGCAGAGCTGTTGGTTTGACTGGTAATTGTAAATTTGTATTTAGCATTCACTGGATATTTGTTCGAGTCCACACGGCGAAGGTACAACGCTAAATGATCAAACACTGGCTCGCATCCCCTAGGAAAAACCACTACCTGCCTATTATAACAATTATTATAGAAGGAAATGGTGAGGGTTATCTCATAACCAGAAATACGAAGACAAACTAAACATAGAGAAATCAGCAAAATAAGTGTACCATTTAGCGCCACCAGCACTGAAAACGTCCGAGCGATGGGACACTTTGTTTCTCGAGTACAACGTAGAAAAGTTGTCGATCTTCCAAACAAATTGGAATGTCGCTGGAAGTTCAACTATCCGAGTTCCCATTTGAGGATGCTAGATTAACCCTTCAATAATAATAAGAGATCAATCTTATGCTTCAAAAAAATGAAGAACAAAAAAATGAAAAAAAAGAGATAGATTTAGAAAACACAATACTCTTACAAATCTCACCTTGGTTGCTCGTAGTCTAGCAGAAACCTTGGATTATCTTTAGGGTTTATCTCCGATGGTAACTTCTTTGGGAAAGATAGAGTGATTATTCTCGTTAGGGTAACTTGTTGCGGTAATACGGTAAATATTATATACCGATCAAAAAGGAAAGAAAAGGTAAAGTGTACGCAAGCCCAGAAATGAAGTGTCCAGGCCCATTATTTGTCCGAGGAAATGAACTTTCTCGTTAGATTTTTTCAAAGTTGCATTCGATTCGAATACTACTTATTTTCAAGTTGGGTTGCTTTTGATTTGGTTGAAGCATTACTTGTTGAATGACTATAAATACCATCCAAATTTCCTAGCGTTTTTTGTTGCTCATATACCAGTACTCATTTGAGCATTGTGCATTTTACTATTTTCGGAAAATGGGTCATATGACCACAACCCTTAAAGTGCGAGAGTAATGGACTTGTAAAATATAGGTATGAGTGAAAAAAAACATAAGAAAAATTAGTCATATATACCCTTAATTTTAAATTTTATTCTTTATCATATCCTTTTCTCTCTCCTATATATTTTCCCACTTCAATATAAAATTAATCACAACAAATGTCTTAACTTCCAAAATATAAGTCGGATTTTAATAAAATTTACATTTTTGGAAAGGGGTCAAAAATCTCTACGAAACAAAATCCATTATTGATATGAAAATCGGAAAAAAAATATATTTTAAACCAGGCCGAGTATACATTATGCACCCAGATGCAACCTGACCAATATTCATTTCCTATAAAAATATGCATTATGCACCCAAGTGCAACTTGGCCAAAATTTATTTTAACATAAAAATATGCATTATGCACCCAGGTGGAACCATGCCAAAACATATTTCTTATAAGAATATGCATTATGCACCCAGGTGCAACCTGGTAAAACATATATTTATTATAAGAAACATGCATATGCATTGTGCACTCGAGTGCACCTAAGCCAAAACCTATTTTTTTGATAAGAATATGCATTATGCACTAAGGTACATCTTATGTACTTCGTAGATAAATCTAGGTTCATCCTAATAATCACCTACAATATATGAAACACAACAAAATTTACTAGTTCATGATCTCGAGTAATAAAACTCAACCTATTACCATCACATTCATTGTTAAAACATCAACGAGAAACATATAGAAAGAAGAAAAATTAGACCAACAACTCAAAACAATATACAATGTGCACTCGGGTGCATATAGGAGAAAAACCACTTTTATGTAAGAGTATACAATATGCACTCAGGTGCATCTTGAGTATTTCATTAAAAAATCTAGCTTGACCTAGTAATCACCTGATCATTGTACAACAATAGAACTCCATTTGACCCCCTGTTCATAGCCACGATTCAACTGCATCACCTAAAAGGGCACTAACAATACCAATTACTCCTTGAAATCTTGGTACACAACCATTTTTTTTACCTACACGACCATCTTTTTAACTCTCAAATCAAACCCAATTCCTTCGCAATCGGCTGCCACGAACTGCAATTTCGACTCAATCGTTGATTGCATACAAACCCCCAAAATAATAGCGAACTAAATGAAACAATCAAAGTATTTACCACTGATTTACTAGTGAAGTCCTGGGCATAATACGATCCCTCATCTGATCGTCATAAGAATCGGTTACCCTGGAACCAAACTCAATTAAGAAATTCGCATCTTCCATTGTTGAATCTCCTCCTCCAACAACAGACAACGTCTTATCTCTGAAAATTGAGAGTCCAAATTTGTTCACACTCCTCTAACAAGTGTATGTTTCACATAGACTTCTGATTGGTTAATTATTTAACCGATGGCCCCACCACCCTCGATGTTTAGAATCACGACCCTCGTTACATAACTCCCTAAATAGAATCAATGGCTGAGATTAAAATGTTACGTGCACACTCGTTAAGGAGTGTGCACGAATTCGTACTCGAAAATTGATGATGCCCCGTCACATCAAATTATCAACATCAATTTAATATGACCCAACTGTACAAATCCCACAACATCAAGGTTTGATACTTATCCTGCTAACAACGAATTGATACCGTTGATTGGGCTCAAAAGTGCATGTTCCACCACCTTCCGCCACCTTCTTCAATTACATCTCCTCGCTGCAACACCACCCCTAATCAGCAACACATTTAAAGAATAATTTTTAAATTGGAATCAAAAAGTGTGTGAATTGAAAATTGAGTTCTGATCTAGACCTACAAAAAATCTTAATTTTACCCGGTTAGCATCATAACAATTTTTTTTAAAGAAAACCCAATAAAACTCATCCTCTCTACTTTTGAATCTTCTCGATCTCGATCTCCATCTCTATATCATATGAGAGAAGTATTTGATTGAAACCTTTAACTCCAAACCAATCTATGAAGTCGAGCAGATCCCCATGATTCCAACTTCGTACCCATTAGAATAATAATATTGTTAAAATTGTCACCAACTAAGGAAAAATTGTTAGGATTTATACTTGATTATGAGTGATTACAGTAGGAAATCAGTGGACATGGCGGAAACAGAGAACGAGAAAAACGGGAGACTTTTTCTTCTTTTTTGTTCTCACAGGAAAAAAAGGCTATTTAAGTCAGCTTAATAGAAATTAATTATAAAAATTTGGGTAGAATATCCATAGTGGATATTAAAACCATGAAGTTTGAATTCTTGGTTATTTGAACCATGGTCATAGTTTACTTGTCTTATAGACATAGGAATTCAAATTCAAGGTATTTTAAACCAAGATACTTTTTTTTTCCGATAAAGCAAATTGATTCTTAGTTCTTTGAAATAAGCAAACAACTGAGAATCATTGTTGTCGGTGCTAACAAAGGAATCAGGCATGAGATTTTTCGAAGATGATGTACGAGTTATTGGTTCTGTAGACCGGCTACTTAAAAGTTCGTGTCAAAAAAAGGAAAGGAAAATACAAAACTACTTAAAAGTTTAAACCAGAGCCGAATTCAACTTTTTTGCTTGGCAACTAACTATGTATGTTGTTCTTCTTTAACAGGCTTGTCAGTGTCTGCAGCATTCTGAATAGTAATCTCAATGTAAATCTTGAGAGTGTCAGCCAAAATATATCCCGAGTTATGCAGTCGTCTAAGAGTCACAAATTTCGAAAAACCCCATCCGTCATTGGCATTATTGAATTTACCTTCACCGAATTTACCTTCACCTACGGCATAAGCATAACCAACAAATCAATGGTGGCTTACAAAAATAAAGAATAAAATAATCAAAGGTCAGGACTGCTACTTCAAGTTGTTCCCTAAAATACATTTACATTTACATAATAATTATAGTACATATTAGAGAAAATAGTAATTTTAGGACCCAAGTTATAACTGAATTCATGACAAGGTTCCTCGCATGGATGGTCTTAGGTTATGCTTGGATCAAGTCAATTGACCAGTTGACCCACCCATGCCTGTTCCTATACAAGAAACTAAACAAGTGTTGCATATTAAATACCAAATTCAGAGGAAACACTAATTTTTGGGAGGGCAGTTTTTACCATTATCCCAAGTTTTTACTAATTTTTGGTGAGTTTTGAAAACTAACCTGATGAATACAATTCATTTTAGACACCAATAGTTGGAGCAAATCAACACCAAGTTTCGTTTCAAACATTATCCCACATTTAGCAATTAGATAGATGATCATTTCAAGAAAAAGAAAGATATTAATAATACCATTATCACTTGTGACAAAGGTGTTGGTTTGACTAGTGATTGTGAATCTGTACTTGGCATCCACCGGATATTTGTTCGAGTCCGCACAGCAAAGGTATATCGATAAGTGATCAAACACTTTCCCGTCTCCCTTAGGATAAAGCATCACCTTCCTGTTGAAACAATATAGGAAGAATTGGTGATCAAGGTTAATCATAACCGGAAATATGAAGACAAACTAAAACATATATACCATTTAGCACCGCCAGCACTGAAAACGTCTGAGTAATGGAATACTTTGTTTTCCAAGTACAACTTTGAAAAGTTGTCAATCTTCCAAACAAATTTGAATGTTGATGTTGATGCAAGTCCAACTACCTTGGTTCCCATTGGAGGAGGCTGGCTAGATTAACCCTTTTTCATTAGTAATAATTAAGAGATCTTATATATGCTTCAAAATAAAATGAACTGCGAAGAAGTATACTCTTACGAATCTCACCTTGGTTGCTCGGAGTCCAGCAGAAACCTTTGATTCTCTTTAGGGTTTGTCTCCGACGACGGTAACTTGCTTCGGAAATACGGTGAATATATACACCGATCGATAATGGATAAAAATAAAAGTATGTGAAAAAATGACCATATGCAGGCCCAGATATGAAGAAGTAAACAATACCTTGGCCCATTACTGGTCCCGATTCATTGGAGAGGAAAGGGAGATTCATTTGTAATTGTGTGTGTCCTCCTGTCTCCCCTGCACTTTTCTGAAAGTCTAACCGGTAGATAGAGAGGGAGAAGAGACTGAAGCTGCTGAACAAGGAAAAAAAAGGTACACACATTTATAGATTTTCAGTTATCTATTGATTATTGAATTCATAATCTTGTTTAATTAAGATCGATTTGAAGTATTATTATTATCTATTCTTAGGCCAAGAAAAACTATCAATCTATTCATGAAACCCTAAAACTAAAATGAGTTATTTTACAATGTTGCATTTGAATACTACTCATTTTCAAGTTGAGTTGAAGCATTACTTGTTGAATGACTATAAACGTCATCCAAATTTACCCTGAACCTTAGTTCTTCGCAAACAAGTGAGAATCATTGTGCATTTTACCTTGAACCAAATCTTGGTTGTTGAACAGGTCTCTACTTCCAGGAGCTATATACATAAGATCTCCCTCCATAAGAATTTTCATTTTTTTGGAAGAAAGATTAAGGTTGATTCAAGGATACATATGAAGAACTTTGACCCTCATTTGCCCACAAGTTCATCCAAGAAAAGTCTGTGTCAGTAATCAGGAGAAAAAATTTTATCATTATAATCATGTTGTCTTTTGGAGGTGGCTACGTTTTGAAAGAATCTGTTGTTTCTATCAACCCACAATGCTCACATTTTGGCATAAGGAAGGCAGAACAGTATGGAATCTACAGGAATTTCTCCAAATTCTCAACTCCAACTTTCAAAAGCCAACTTGAAGCTCCAACAAGGATTAATCATCAGCTACCTCAGATCAAAAGAACAGTGGGAGATGTTTCTACAGATAGGTACAGTTTTTGTCGCACTTTACTTCTACTACTCCCTCTTCAAATGGAGACTGATACTAAGTTTTATAAGTTATTTAAGTTTGTTTGTTTTGTTGTTGTAGTATGTGTGCAGTTGTTACCGGTGCTAATAAAGGAATCGGGCATGAGATTGTTCGGAGATTGGCTCTTGAAGGTGTGACTGTTGTATTAACAGCTAGAGATGAACAGAGAGGATCAGACGCAGTATCATTGCTTGTCAAATCGGGGTTGGAGAATGTCGTTTTCCACCAGCTTGATGTTCTAGATCAATCAAGTGCTGATTCCTTGGCTAAATATGTCCAAACCCAATTTGGGAAGCTTGATATCCTGGTAAGCATTTGTTTCAAATATGCCTTGAAATTTTGCAAAGTAGTTGATTCAAATTTCTGAATGCATTGGACCAACTCCACTGAGCAGCGACAGAAGCAGAATTGAAAATCTAAGTGGGCTAAAACTGCATCATGAGCTAAAACTCAGATTTCTAGAGGGGCTATTATTTTTTTCCCCCAAAAAAGAGCTTTGACAAAGATGAATGTTAGACTGGATTTATAATTTTGGGGTTGGCTGGAGCACCAGCCAGCCACCCCCTAGTTCCATCGCTGCCACTGAGAGTTAACAAGTTTGCTGAACATCATCTACTGTAGGTAAACAATGCTGGGGCATCAGGGGTTGTAGTCGACGAAGAAGGATTGAGAGCCCTAAACATTGATCCAGTATCTTGGGTAAGTTTATTATCCATTATATATAATAATTCTGTATGATTTTAAGAAGTATACCGATCAAAGAAAAAACAAGAGATAACTGACGAGTCTAAGAATTGATGGCAGCTCTCTGGTAACGCTACCAACATGGTGCAAGGAGTGATGCAGCAATCATACGAAAAGGCAGTAGAATGCCTCGACACGAACTATTATGGTTGCAAAAGGGTCACAGAAGCTCTCTTGCCTCTCCTAAAGCTGTCTAAATCAGGTGCAAGGATTGTAAGCGTGTCTTCACTTAGATCAGAACTTAAGGTAACTCCAGTCTCCAGATGACTTTCAAGCGCATATTCAACTTAATGTCTTTTTCATTGTTATAGAAGCTAACTTGAGTACACTATCTGCTGGTAAAGGTGTTCACCATATTAACATTTTTTTTTCTTGTATAAAATTCAGAGGATCCCGAATGAACAACTTCGGAGGGAACTCGGCAATCTAAAAAATCTAACAGAAGACAAAGTGGATAAAATGGTAGAAAATTTCCTGCATGATTTGAAACAGGGGATGGTTGAAGAAAACGGATGGTCTCTCATGCTACCATCGTATAGCATCTCAAAGGTTGCAGTTAATGCATATACTCGAGTTCTGGCGAAGAGGCACCCTAATATGTTCATAAACTGTGTTCATCCTGGTTATGTCAATACCGATATAAACTGGCACACAGGGACTATGAATGTCGAAGATGGAGCTAAAGGTCCAGTAATGTTGGCTTTGCTGTCTGATGGGGAGTTCACAGGATGCTATTTCGATCAGACTAGAATGGCAGAGTTTTAATCGACCTTTTTGATTGAGTAACAGTTGCTAGTCGAGTTTCATGAGATTGTTTAGCTTAGGTACTGCTGGAAATAGTCCAGCATAGACAACGAGGGAGGGAGTAGTGACTCATAAAATCATTGATCCTGGATCACTCTGCAATTGGCTTTTGAGTTAGATGTCCACGAATCTAATAGTTAATCATTCAGTTTTAGCTTCCTAGTAACTTGAGTTCTGATTTTATTCTATTTTTGCCATGCTTTTTTATAATCCTGCTTAGTGTGAATCATAGCAATAGCAATTCAATGTCTTAGTAGAACTGTGAGTGGTTTTTAGAATTTTGTACATGTCCTCGGTAGACACGAATTTGGCCATTCTTCGTCCCAAATGGGAAAAGAAAGTGATTCGTATATGTATGGAAGCACTCAGAATTCCCTTATGTGTACATCTGCTGGTGTCCTTGATAGTTGGGCTGTTCATTGGATAGGTGTGAAATGTGATGCTGTACCTGGTCGTTCAAATCAGACCACTGTTTTAGTCCAGTGTGAAGGAGTTTACTGCGGTCTGTGCCTCCAGATTCACATAGGCTTTTAACGGATTAAGGGCCTTGGAACATTGATCCAGTATCTCAATTCTTAAGGCTTTTAAGACCAACCAGTTTAACTGTTTAATTACTAGGTGAGTTTTGGAAAATGAAGATTTTTTTGTCTGAGAAACCCATGATTGATAAGGGCTGATACCGGAATTACCGGGGCTGATACCATTCAGCTGATCCAATGGTCAGGATTGGTTAAGATTTTTTTGTCCTATATGAAATGATATCAGCCCCTAACAATTTGGTATCAGCCTATATCAATTACCGAGAAACCGGGTGTTATATAGTGAAGAGAAGTTTTTTCCTCCGACAGAAAACTCGAGCAGCAAAGAACTTGATCCACCCATGGAAGGTGGAAGGCTCAAAAACATGTGCAGAGAAAAAGAAACGAAAAAAAGATTAGGTGAATCTCCACCTCTGAACCTAGAAAATAACTCAGACCCTTTGATTCCTTCACAATCTCTGCCGTCTGCGATGCTGTCAGTGTTCTTGTTTCGCTGTTGAAAAAACCTCAAGTGGCTCAATCATCAGCTACAGTTAGGGTGTTTGATTAAACAATGTGATTTGGAAGTTTGCTCAACCGGTTTTCGAGATCGTATTGGAGTTTTCGATTGATAAACGGCCCAAAGTAAGGAAACGTGCACAAGTGTGTGTTGAGGAGATTTATAAGTCTGTTCAACGTACAGATGTTGTGAAAGAGGCGAGCCAGTTGTTTGGGTTGGTGTTTGATAAGTACTTGCCATTTGCAACAACTATAACATGGTGTATGGTTGGAAATGGTGTATGGTTGGAATGACAGAGGATTCAGAAAGGGCGGAGGAGTTGAAGTTGCTGGAGTGTGTACATATGCCAAGTGTGCTTAAGCGTATTGTGCAATATTTGTCGAACACACAGTTTTTGTTTTTATTATTTTTAATTGTAGCCACCAAGCACAACAAAGCCTATACTGCATTACTATGTATTGGCAGAGATTCCGAGCTTTGGTAAAGTTTGATGTGTGATGATATCAGTGACCAGACTTACCAGAACCAAATACAGGCGATTAACAATTACCACTCACAAATATTTAGTTACAGTAAACAAGTTGGGCAGGTAAGATTTGGGATTTTCTTTAAATTTTCTGTGTCCACTACTTGGCAGCATCATATATGGGCCCATTAAACTAGAAAACAAAAGATTCTCAACTCTTCAATAATCAAGTGAAAGATATCCCCACAGACCAAAAAGCATTATACAATTTTTTATAATCTGAACAGGTCTCTACTGAAGCAGCCAGAACAGTAAGAGATTGGTTGATCATTAGTTGCTGTCTGCAAATCAAAAGAAACATGGGATCTATTTCAACAGATTGGTATTGTTTTCTTTTTATAATTTCTGTTCAAATGAGACCGGATGGAGAGACATCTAGCTATCAAGTAATCTGAATGTGTTTTTGGTTCTGCTTCTTGTAGTATGTATGCAGTTGTTACAGGTGCAAACAAGGGAATCGGGCTTGAGATTGTTCGGCAATTGGCCGTCAAAGGTGTGACCGTTGTGTTAACAGCTAGAGATGAAAAGAGAGGGTTAGATGCGGTTTCGCTGCTTGTCCAATCCGGACTGGAGAATGTAGTTTTTCACCAGCTTGATGTTAGAGATCAATCTAGTGTTGACTCCTTGGCTGTATTTGTCCAATCCCGATTTTCCAGACTTGATATCTTGGTAAACAATTCTGGAGCATCAGGGGTTGTAGTTGATGAGGAAGGTTTAAGGGCCTTAAACATTGATCCAGTATCTTGGGTGAGCTTAATTCATTCTCAAGGCTTCTGTTAAAGTTTTTGCAAAGAAAAATGAAAGACTATATGGATTGCTGCAGCTCTCTGGTAAAGCTACCGACATGGTGCAAGGAGTGATTCAACAACCATACGAAAAGGGTGTGGAATGCCTTGACACAAACTATTATGGTTGCAAAAGGGTTACAGAAGCTCTTTTGCCTCTTCTAAAGCTTTCTAAATCTGGTGCAAGAATAGTAAATGTGTCTTCACTTAGATCAGAACTTAAGGTGAGAGTCTACGTAACCTTGAACTGCAAGTTCCGACACATTGTCTTAGTCTTATTTTGAAGTTAATAAGTTGATCACGATGACTAGTCAAGAGGGTAACACAGTTAACTTTGATTTTATTCTTTAAATTACTCAGAGGATCCCGAACGAACATATTCGAAGTGAACTTGGCGATCTGTACAATCTAACAGAAGAGAAAGTGGACAAGATAGTCGAAAATTTCCTGCATGATTTGAAACAAGGGATGCTTGAAGAAATGGGATGGTCTCTCATGCTACCATCATATAGCATCTCCAAGGTCGCTCTTAATGCGTATACTAGAGTTCTTGCAATGAGGTATCCTAATATGTTCATAAACTGTGTTCATCCTGGTTATGTCAATACCGATATAAACTGGCATACAGGAACTATGACCATCGAGGACGGAGCTAAAGGTCCAGTCATGCTGGCTTTGCTATCGAATGGCGAATTCTCAGGATGCTATTTTGATCAGACTGAGAAGTCAGAGTTTTAGATCATCCATTTCAACATATTTTTACTCCCCTGCAATGCTTTCTAGTACTATCTCTGGGCAATGTACACTGCTTGTTTAAACATACGTATCCATTCGAATACTAGTAATATGAGTGGATGAGAGAAAAATTAAAATTGTGCAGCAATGTACACTGCTTGTTTGAACATAATTGTGTTGTTTTCTCCCCTGCAATGCAGTCTTCGAATAAACTTCTGCATAAAATCATTTGTCTAAGCGACGGAGGAGGTATTCGACTTGAACAAGTTTAGTTAAAGGCATCACCCATTCTCCATATAACCGAGAAAGAAGTGACGGATCAATCTTGCAATTCTGCTGCTTGTCGTCCCCGTCTTTCTCTTTTAGGTTCACTTCTTGACTGAGAATCATGGCCTTTTTTGCTACCCTCTTCTTTACCATTTCTTCGACGTCTTGGAATGTCAATAGCTTCATCAGTGCATCTCTGTCCTGCGCACGAATGGCAGGTCCATATTCTTCCGGAGCATCTCTGAATTTCACCTCTGCTACAAATTTTCCATAATGAATCCTTCTGGACAAGGCCTGTACAAAAAACATACCATTTATATATAATTCTGCAACATGTCACCGGCAGGGTTTTAATTACATGCCGGAATATTTACCTGCAAACAATTGAGATCACAAACAGCCGTGCATGGGTAGCTACTAGCATCATCTCCTTGTTTAGTGAACAAAGGAAGCAATTCTTCCAAGTAAAATTTCCAAATGGTGCTGTTGATGTTAATCGAAGATGCCGCACCATGCAAAAACTCTGGGGACTTGGAAGGACAAGGAATCAACGGCAAAGGTAAACCATCTGGGAAGAAAGGATGTTCTTCTGGGCTTTCATATCTACCAACCTAATAAGGATCCCATTTATTATCAGATACAAGAACATAGTTTCTATCGAATCGAATTTCAACAGGACAATCAAAACAAGATAAGAAATTACCTTGGAATGAAGAATTTCCGTTTCTTTTACTATTCTCGGCTCTTTTTTTACGGGCAGGTACATGACACGGACTGACAATTCAACGCGGATGCGGACACTACAAAATTCTCAAAAAACTAAGACGCGGACATATATATACATATTTTATTTATATATATTATACAGCAAAGTCGAGTGTTTCGATCCTAAAAATTAGAAAATGATGCTACATGTGTATAAATTTCAAAGAAAAAAAGATATCCTTTGTTTATACACGCCAAGGTCAAGCAATCAATCACTATTAAAATGCATTCTTAGGACAACACATGCCCAACTAAGGGTATATTTGATGACATTTCCAATAATAAAACCCTAATAAAAACCTAAATGATTGATCTTAACGCCTTGTCTTTCTTCAATTTAGTTAATAGTAAAAATAAAAGAAGAAGTTTAACTAAAATGAAAAAAACGCTAAGTAAATCCGAGTTATTGGTGCATCCAAATTGACGCTACAGATGCGCAAATTGCGCGGGACATGCGTCGTGTCGGCGGCCTCCGTGTCCGACGTGGAATTGGACGCGACATGGCTCAAAAATGGAGTGTCTGTGGAACCTAGGTTACGGGTTTCCATTTTATAATCCTGGTGATAAATTTCAAGTCCAACTAGCATGGATTTACGACGTACTCCAGGATCACAATATTTTCCCTGTTAAGTGATATCATAGCTAGATATTATAATAGCAGTTTTAGTTATCCTGTGTAGCTTTTATGCACGTGCTAAAAAAGAATTGTTTGGCATATTAGGTGGTATGGTAAACTAATTATGCCATTATGGGAAAACCACTAGGCGGAAATTATTTTTCTCTGCGGCAGCTAGACATTTTTTTGAACTAGCACCGCTTATGCGGCCATTGGATGGAAGAAATGTGATGTCACAGAAGACAAAAAACATGCAATGACGCTACATTCACATGATCTAATGGTTAGAATCGCCGCAGAGCAAACTCGCTCCCCACTAGAAGATCGAGTTTTAGAGAGCGTTATTATCCGGCACCGGAGATATTATGAGTATCGTCACGTCATACATCCCATCGCTACGATATAAATAATATCATTGCTATATTAAGATTATCGACCAATAGATATTTTGCAATGGATATTTCCCCCTGCTGGTTCTTATATATACACCCTTGTATGTCTCCAAGTTACTCACACCTACTTTTACTTATATTTCACCAATTTCTCTATCTCTATTCTCATTTTAAATTTCATAATCATCAATGGAGAGAGATCCAATGAAGAGAGGAATGTTATTATGAATCGGCTTAGATTACAACAAGAAATGATCAAGGAGGTTTCAAACAACTTGATGATGAGGAAGTCAAGATAATAAACTAATCCAAACTTTGATGAAGATAATAAATTAATCCACACTTTGATGCTTTTACATACGGGCCAAATACCTAGAGTTCCGAGCCAAAAGAAGTATTCTCAAGAAGGTATACGATCGAGGGTGGAAATTTTACAACGTGGTTGATGCACGATTATTTACCTCCCAATTGTGTGTACTCGGTCAAAATTTTCAAGGTCGATTTTGTATGCCTCGTCATCCGGTGATAAAGATTATTGAAGAGCTTTTGTTTAGTAGAACCTCAATTTAATTATCATTTTGATGCACTCAATAGTAGAGGTCATAGTCCTTAACAAAAATTACTTGCTTGAAGGATTCTAGGTTATGGCAGATTAGAAAATGCGTAATTTATGAGTACCTTCGTATGGACAAAACAACTTCATTCACTTACCTTTCATTGTTTGTGAGTAATGATTAATCACTTTAGTCTAACATATTTACTTAAAACCAACCGAGGAAGATATTAGACAAATATTGAGGAGAATGAAGAAAGGGATTTCCAGGAATGCTAGGTAGTCTTGACTCTATGCATTGGGTATGGAAATGATGCATGTTTATTGGACCGGTCAATACGGACATTATCCTAAACCAACAAGTATCCTTGAAGTTGCCGCCTTATGATTGTTGGATATGCCACACTTTTTTTGGTCTTCCGGTTCACAAAAAATGATATTAATGTTTTTGCACAAGTCGCCTCTATTTGAAGATCTCAAGTATGTAATTTGTCCTAAGTCCATTTCACGATTGAAAAGCGTACAAACAACAACCACACCCAATATTTCGTTTGTCAATCAATAGATAAACTCCAATATACTTTCAAGAGAATCAACTAGACAACAGACTCAATCTAGATAAAATTATATCAAAGAGTTTTGTATCTCTTTCTCAATTCAATCTGCAATCAACAAATATGAATTTGTGAGCCCTATTGAATATAAGAGAAATAACTTGAACTGTAAACAAACACCAATGTTCAAGGATCAATCAATTTCAATTAACAACCAAAGGTTGGATTTACCAATTGATCGATTCAACGCGAAAACCTGGATATTTCATTATATAACAAAATAAAATGCGGAAAAGAAATAAATAACGACGTAATTTTGTTAATCTAGGAAAACCGCAAATGCAAAAAAAAAAAAAAAAAAAGGGACCTAGTCCATATTTGAACACATATATTAAGCCACTCTGAGACACTAGCCTACTACCAATGAACTTTTGACTGGACTGTAGTTGAACCCTAATCAATCTCACACTGATTCAAGGTATAGTTGCGCTCCTTATGTCTCTCGATGCAGCGATACTACGACTTGATTCCCTTATAGCTGATCTCACCCACAACCAAGAGTTCTTTACGACCCAAAGTCAAGATTTGATAAACAAATCTGTCTTCAAACAGAAAATTCTATTGGAATAGATAAATCTGCCTCCACAAAAATACCTACGAGTTTTGTTCCGCTTTTTGATAAATCATAGGTGAATAGGAACCAATTGATAAACCGGACTTATATTCCCTAAGAATAGCCTAGTATTATCAATCATCTCACAATAATCTTAATCGTATGGTAGCTAAACAAGATATTGTGGAATCACAAACGATGAGACGAAGATGTTTGTGACTAATTTTTATCTTGCTTATCTGGAGATTAAATCTCGAGCCAATCTTAAAGAAGATAGTACTCAATAATGATAGAAACATCAAGATCATATCACGAAACTACAAAGAAAATAATTGGGTCCCGCTTCACAATCCCAATGAAGTCTTTAAGTCGTTAACCTACAGGTTTCAGTGAAAAACCTAAGGTTAAAGGAGAATTGACTCTAAGCTTATACAACTAGTATCACACAGAGTGGATTAGGTTTCAGTTGGTAGAGTTCTCTTTATATAGTTTTCAAATCATGGTTTGCAATCTAAGTTGTTAGAGCATAGCTACTGGTGAACCCACCAAGCGTTGGTATGTCAAGTTTGGTTGTCATATTTTAGTGAACCAAAACTCATTTAAGAGTTGCTTGATTTAAATGTACTAGAGTCAACTTTGTATAGGTTAGCATGAAAGTATTATGATGAGACATTACAAGTATTGTGAAGAATTGAAGAAGTGGAGAAGTACGAGCTACAACCACAACATCATTGTAGTTGCGGATTATCTCACAACTACACCTCAAGAATCCATTAAAATGATTCCTAAACCTAATTAATTTGATATGAAACTAAGAATTAAGGTACTAAAATTATAAAGAGACACAAAGATTTTTACGTGGTTCGATCAATGTGATCTACATCCACGGTGCTTCACTAGTGATTGTATATGATTACATGATTTTACAATTGACACTCCATTAATGAATATTTGGAGCTCTAGAATTTGGGGAAAGAAGGTGATAAAGAAAATAAATCCTCTCTAAAATTTTCTCTCTCCCTCTAAAATCATCCTCTCTCTCAAAATGTGTCCCTCCCTTCCTCTCATGCCTAAATGGCTATTTATATGATTTTACACATTGGATAACAACTAATCTTTCCCTTAATTTCGATCAAAGAATCATCATACGAACCTTCGAAATTTACTTCACTAACTTCCTTTACTCGTAAAATGTTCTTCGATTTCTTTATCTTTCGCAAAATATTCTATACTCGCAAAATGTATTTTCTCTCCATAATTTCGTAAGTTATCATTTGTTGATATTCCGCTCCTACATCTTGCCTCTTTTTTCTTGAATATTGCTTGAAGAGCGATTTTTAAGAAAAATCCGTTGTTGTAGTAATCTTTGATCTTTGTTGATGAAGGAACGAGCGAAAGAATACTAGTCTTGAAAAGTATATACTTGCCTCTATTCTTTTGCGAAGTCCTAATGTTGAGAAGTAAATAAGAAGTATCAACCATTGAAGTATAAGAAGTATGAAGTATCCTTTGAAGAAGTATAAGAAGTACTTAATCCTCGAAATATATAAGAAGAAGTATGAAGTATCCTTAAGAAGTACTTAATCCTCTAAATGTAAGAAATATTACCGAACCCATCATGCGAACTCTCACTCCATGTTCTTTGCCTCATGCTATGTCATAATGCAAATAAAAATTTAGATTAGTATTCAACATTTCTTTTATCAAAATTTCTTATTTTTTATTTATATGCTACTTCAAAATCTTTTTTGTTTGTTTTGATTTCCTTGTATTATCTATTTCATCTCTCTTGACAAATATTTTTCCATGGAAATGATCCTAATAGGTACCCTCATATGACGCACCGAGGTGCTTTGCATTTTACAGTATACGCCATAAAGGTTTGCCGCAGCTACTACTCTCCATGTCGAATATCATATCATTGGAAATAAAGTAAAATTTTCAAGAGAAATATAAAATTGATTTGTGCGAGATGTTTTTCTGCTTTCTTTTGTAATTGTGAAATCTTGAGATCTTTGTAATTTCTTTTGTAATTGTGAAATCTTTGTAATTCTGCGATTGTATCGCGCTTTATAAATCAAATCAAAAATCTTTTATTTTTTGTAAGTAAAATGTTTAAGGAAAGAGGTACTTAGCTTTTTATGTGAGTCGTTGTTGTCTCTTGAAGTATGTGATTTGCTTGCTAAGCTAGCATCGTCTTGCATGTTCTCATAGCATACCAATTATTCTAGCCCACTCTTGCTAAATAGAATTTCATTGCTTTGCGTTAAGTAAACGAACATTTGCGAAGTATTGGTGTTGCGAATGTTCGCAACATAAACATTTGCGAAGTGTAAAAGAGTAGTAGTGTTGGTCTTGCTAATATTCACAAAGTAAATATTTGCGAAGATATTTCTTTATTGCTGCGAACGCTCAGAAAATCCCACGATGATAAAACTCTTTACAATCACCCACTTTGATTTGTCCGTCATGGTGACAACTTCATTTGGTGATCCAACTTCACAATCACCCACTTCCTCTTGACTTTGTAGTCTTCAAGCGCCAAATTGCTCAATTTCAACTTTCAAATTAGAGTTTTTCTATAACACGGAACTTGTACTTAAATCATACATGAAACCAATTGCAGCCGCAATTTTTGAATTCTTTCCATCGTAATGACCATTCAAATTCTTATCCATCACTTTAACATGTATTTGTTTCAAAAATTCGGATCGCTTTGTCTTCATTAGACAAAGAGGTAGCACCTTTCAAACGCCAATTGCCTATTTTTCAGCAATAGCTGTTTTTGCACCTAGCGCCTTTGTATATGCGAATTGATCTCTTCATGTATAGAGTTTTGTCTTCATTTGCGAACCATAATATATACCATTTGCGAACCATAAATATATGCGAACTGATGTCATGCGAACTTGATTTTGAATGCTGCGGTTGCACCAATCTACTTCGCAGATTTATTTTGACAACAGATCCGAATTTACCAATCCAGCTTCTCGCTTTTCCACTAGTTGACTTATACTAATCATTGATTTTAGTATAAATTACCTCTAGATTGAACCATAACTTCGCATAACCTCATTTTTCTTCAATTTTAAACTATCCTCGAGACGCTGACTTAGTTGATTGAATCATAATATCTCCTGAAGATGATATTAAACCTTCAAATCATTGTTTTCTCCCATTATTGGATCTACTTTTGGAAGACGCCCATTACGGGTTTTATTGAATTTTCTAGAAAGTGAAATTTGGGGGAGAAAAATAGAGAGAGTAGAGGACCAATTATTAAACGAAATTGTTGATCCAACAAGTTATAGCTGGATAAATCCATTTAATCTTTCCTCGTTTCTAGCGCAATTATGTAGTTGCAGATTATCTCACAACTACACCCTCATAAGAATCCATTAAAATGATTCCTAAACCTAATTAATTTGATATGAAACTAAGAATTAAGGTACTAAAATTATAAAGTGACACAAAGATTTTTACGTGGTTCGATCAATGTGATCTACATCCACGGTTCTTCACTAGTGATTTTATATGATTACATGATTTTACAATTGAGACTCCATTAATGAATATTTGGAGCTCTAGAATTTTGAAGGAAAGGTGATAAAGAAAATAAATCCCTCTCTAAAATTTTCTCTCCTCCTAAAATCATCCTCTCTCAAAATGTCCCTCCTTCCTCTCATGCCTAAATGGCTATTTATATGATTTTACACATTGATAACAAATAATCTTTCCCTTAATTTCGGATCAAAGAATCATCATAATGGAACCTTTCGCAAATTTACTTCACTAACTTCCTTTACTCAAAATGTTCTTCGTGATTTCTTTATCTCTAAAATATTCTATACTCAGCAAAAATGTATTTTCTCTCCATAATTTCGTAAGTTATCATTTGTTGTGATATTCGCTCTACATCTTGCCTCTTTTTTCTTGAATATTACTTGAAGAGATTTTTAAGAAAAATCCGTTGTTGTAGTAATCTTTGATCTTTGTTGATGAAGGAACGAGTGAAAGAATACTAGTCTTGAAAAGTATATACTTGCCTCTATTCTTTTGGCGTCCCAATGTTGAGAAGTAAATAAGAAGTATCAACCATCAAGTATAAGAAGTATGATATCCTTGAAGAAGTATAAGAAGTACTTAGTCCTCGAAATATATAAGAAGTATGAAGTATCCTTAAAAGTACTTAATCCTCTAAATGTAAGAAATATTGCGAACCCATCATGCTAATCTCACTCCATGTTTTTGCCTCATGCTATGTCTTTGAATGCAAATAAAAAATTTAGATTAGTATTCAACATTTCTTTTATCAAAATTTCTTATTTTTTATTTATATGCTACTTCAAAATCTTTTTGTTTGTTTTGATTTCCTTTGTATTATCTATTTCATCTCTCTTGACAAATATTTTTACATGAAATGATCCTAATAGGTACCTCATATGACGCTGCTGAGGTGCTTTTTCCTTTTAGAGTATACTGACATAAAGGTTAGCCAAACACTACCTCCATGTCGAATATCATATCATTGGAAATAAGTAAATTTTTCAAGAGAAATATATAAAATTGATTTGTGTAGATGTTTTTCTCGCTTTCTTTTGTAATTGTGAAATCTTTTGAGATCTTTGTAATTTCTTTTGTAATTGTGAAATCTTTTAGTTCTGCGATTGTATCGCGCTTTTATAAATCAAATCAAAAAATCTTTTTATTTTTTTGTAAGTAAAATGTTTAAGGAAAGAGGTACTTAGCTTTTATGTGAGTCGTTGTTGTCTCTTAAGTATGGGATTTGCTTGCGAAATCTAGCATCGTCTTCGTATGTTCTCATAGCATACCAATTATTCTAGCCCACTCTTGCGAAATAGAATTTCATTGCTTTTACAAGTAAACGAACATTTGCGAAGTATTGGTCTTTGCGAATGTTCGCAACATAAACATTTGCCAAGTGTAAAAGAGTAGTAGTAGTTGTCTTGCGACCATTCACAAAGTAAATATTTGCTAAGATATTTCTTTATTGCTACTTAACGTCAGGAAACTCCCACGATGATAAAACTCTTACAATCACCCACTTTGATTTGTCCGGTGGTGACAACTTCATTTGGTGATCCAACTTCACAATCACCCACTTCCTCTTGACTTGTAGTCTTCAAGCTGCCAAACGTTCCTTAATTTCCAACTTTCAAATTAGAGTTTTTTCATAACACGGAACTTGTACTTAAATCGAATGAACCAATTGCACGCACTTGAATTCTTTCCATCGTAATGACCATTCAAATTCTTATCCATCACTTAACATGTATTTGTTTCAAACTCTGATCAGTTTTATGTCTTCATTAGACAAAGAGGTAAGACTTTTCAAACGCTTAATTGCCTATTTTTCAAAGAATAGCTGCTTTGCACCTAGCTCTTTGTATATGCGAACATCTTCATGTATAGAGTTTTGTCTTCATTTAAGTAACCATAATATATACCATTTAAGTAAACATAAAATATATAACCACGCCATAACTTGATTTCTAACGCTACTTAAGTCGCACCTAACTACTTCTTGCATTTATTTTGACAACAGATCTGAATTTTACCAATCCGAAGCTTCAAGTTTTCCACTAGTTGACTTATACTAATCATTGATTTTAGTATAAATTACCTCAGATTGAACCATAACTTCGTGATAACCTCATTTTTCTTCAATTTAAACTATCCTAGACGCGACTTAGTTGATTTAATCATAATATCTCCCCCTCAAGATGATATTAAACCAAACCAGCTTCTACCCATTATTGGATCTACTAAAGACTTTTCTACTACCGCTTTCGCATTGAATTTTTAAAGTGAAATTTGTAGTAGTTAGTAGAGAGAGAAGAGGACTAATGACAAACAAATTGTTGATCCAACAATTTTAAAGGAAGGATAAACCATTTAATCTTTTCCCTCAAGTTTAGCGCTGTTATGTAGTCATGGATTATCTCACAACTACACCTTCTCATAAGAATCCATTAAAATGATTCCTAAACCTAATTAATTTGATATGAAACTAAGAATTAAGGTACTAAAAATTATAAAGAGACACAAAGATTTTTACGTGGTTCGATCAATGTGATCTACATCCACTTAAGCCACTAGTGATTTTATATGATTACATGATTTTACAATTGAGACTCCCATTAATGAATATTTGGAGCTCTAGAATTTAGGAAGAAGGGTGATAAAGAAAATAAATTCCTCTCTAAAATTTTTCTCTCTCCCTCCTAAAATCATCCTCTCTCAAAATGTGTCCTCCCTTCCTCTCATGCCTAAATGGCTATTTATATGATTTTACACATTGGATAACAACTTCAATCTTTCCCTTAATTTCGATCAAAGAATCATCATACGAACCTTCACAGAAATTTACTTCTCTGCGAACTTCCTTTACTCAGAAATGTTCTTCTTGATTTCTTTATCTTCGCAAAAATATTCTATACTCGCAAATGTATTTTCTCTCCATAATTTCAAGTTATCATTTGTTGATATTCCGCCTTTACATCTTGCCTCTTTTTTCTTGAATATTGCTTGGAAGAGCGATTTTTAAGAAAACCGTTGTCAGTAGTAATCTTTGATCTTTGTTGATGAAGGAACGAAATAAAGAATACTAGTCTTGAAAAGTATATACTTGCCTCTATTCTTTGCGAAGTCCCTAATGTTGAGGTAAATAATAAGTATCAACCATTGAAGTATAAGAAGTATGAAGTATCCTTGAAGAAGTATAAGAAGTACTTAATCCTCGAAATATATAAGAAGTATGAAGTATCCTTAAGAAGTACTTAATCCTCTAAATGTAAGAAATATTGCGAACCCATCATGCGAACTTTCACTCCATGTTCTTTGCCTCATGCTATGCTGTAATGCAAATAAAAAATTTAGATTAGTATTCAACATTTCTTTTTATCAAAATTTCATATTTTTTATTTATATGCTACTTCAAAATCTTTTTGTTTGTTTTGATTTCCCCTTTGTATTATCTATTTCATCTCTCTTGACAAATATTTTTCCATGGAAATGATCCTAATAGGTACCTCATATGACGACCGAGGTGCTTTTGCCTTTTACGAGTATACGCCATAAAGGTTTGCCAACTACTACTCTCCATGTTTTAATATCATACATTGGAAATAAAGTAAATTTTTTAAGAGAAATATAAATTGATTTTAAAGTAGATGTTTTTGCGGTTTCTTTTGTAATTGTGAAATCTTGAGATCTTTTGTAATTTCTTTGTAATTGTGAAATCTTGTAATTCGCGATTGTATCGCGCTTTTATAAATCAAATCAAAATCTTTTTATTTTTTTGTAAGTAAATGGTTTAAGGAAAGAGGTACTTAGCTTTTATGTGAGTCGTTGTTGTCTTTATGAAGTGTTATGTGATTTGCTTATGGCTAGCATCGTTTTCGTATGTTCTCATAGCATACCAATTATTCTAGCCCTTACCTTTAAGTAAATAGAATTCTCATTGCTTTTGCTAAGTAAAACAACATTTACAGCTATGGGAATCGTCAAACATAAACATTTATGGGCGTAAAAGAGTAGTAGTGTTGGTCTTGCGTATCATTCACAAAGTAAATATTTGGCGAAGATATTTCTTTATCACATTTAACGTTCAGAAAATCCCAATGCATGATAAAACTTTTACAATCACCCACTTTGATTTGTCTGTGGTGACAACTTCATTTGCAGGATCCAACTTCACAATCACCCACTTCTCTGACTTTGTAGTCTTCTTTGCGCTAAATTTCGGTTCTCAATTTAAACTTTCAAATTAGAGTTTTCTATAACACTAACTTGTACTTAAATCATATATGAAACCAATTGCAGCTTCAATTTTTTGAATTCTTTCCATCGAATGACCATTCAAATTCTTATCCATCACGGAACATGTATTTGTTTCAAATAAACGGATCAGCTTTGTCTTCATTAGACAAAGAGGTAGCACTTTCAAACGCCAATTGCTCTATTTTTCAGCAATAGCTGCTTTTGCACTCTAAGGCTTTGATGGCGCGAACTGATCTCTTCATGTATAGAGTTTTGTCTTTCATTTGCTAACCATAATATATACCATTTGCGAACCATAAATATATAATCCGGATGTCGCGAACTTGGATTTTGAATGCTGGCTTGTTGCATCAATCTACTTCGCAGATTTATTTTGACAACAGATCCTGAATTTACCAATCCGAGCTTCTCGCTTTCCACTAGTCGACTTATACTAATCATTGATTTTATACCAATTAGATCTAGATCAACCATAACTTCGCATAACCTCATTTTCAATTCTTTAACTATCCGAGACGCGATTCTAGTTGATTGAATCATACATTCAAGATGATATTAAACCTTCAACATTTACCCATTATTGATCTACTTTTGGAAGACGCAATTATAAGCTTCGATTGAATTTTCTAGAAAGTGAAATTTTGGGAGAAAAAATAGTAGAGAGAAGAGGACCAATTATTAAACCTAAATTGTTGATCCAACAAGCTACAGAAGGATAACCATTTAATCTTTCCTCAAGCTTTAGCCAATTATGTAGTCATGATTATCTCACAACTACACCTCATAAGAATCCATTAAAATGATTCCTAAACCTAATAATTTGATATGAAACTAAGAATTAAGGTACTAAAATTATAAAGAGACACAAAGATTTTTACGTGGTTCGATCAATGCGGACTTACATCCACGGTAAGTCACTAGTGATTTTATATGATTACATGATTTACAATTGGAGACTCCATTAATGAATATTTGAGCTTAAATTTTGGGGAAATAAGGTGATAAAGAAAATAAATCCCTCTCTAAAATTTTCTCTCTCCCTCCTTAAAATCATCCTCTCTCAAAATGTGTCCTCCCTTCCTCTCATGCCTAAATGCTATTTATATGATTTACACACATTGGATAACAACTAATTTTCTTAATTTCCGATCAAAGAATCATCATACTAACCTTCGAGAAATTTGTTACTTAACTTCCTTTACTCGTAAAATGTTTCTTCGTGATTTTTTATCTTCGCAAAATATTCTATACTGCAAAATGTATTTTCTCTCCATAATTTCTCGTAGTTATCATTTACATGATATTCCGCTTTCCCACATCTTGCCTCTTTTTTTCTGAATATCAAGTTAAGATATTTGTAAGAAAAAATCCGCTTGTTGTAGTAATCTTTGATCTTTGTTGATGGCCGAACTAGCTTTAAAGAATACTAGTCTTGAAAAGTATATACTTGCCTCTATTCTTTTGCTAAGTCCCAATGCTGATAAATAAGAAGTATCAACTATCAAGTATAAGAAGTATGAAGTATCCTCAAGTTAAGTATAAGTACTTAATCCTCAAACATATAAGAAGTACAAGTATCCTTAAGAAGTACTTAATCCTCTAAATGTAAGAAATATTGCGAACCCATCATGCTTTTAACTCACCCATGTTCTTTGCCTCATGCTATGCAATGCAAATAAAAATTTTAATAGATTTAACATTTCTTTATCAAAATTTCTTATTTTATTTATATGTTACTTCAAAATCTTTTTTTTGTTTTGTTTTGATTTCCTTTTGTATTATCTATTTCATCTCTCGCAACATTTTTCCATGGAAATGATCCTAATAGGTAATTCCCTCATATGACGCGAGACCGAGGTGCTTTCAGCTTTTGACTTATACGCCATAAAGGTTTGCCACCTACTACTCATGTCGAATATCATATCATTGAAACAGGCAAATTCTTTCAAGAGAAATATATAAATTGATTTCAGAAAGAGATGTTTTTCCTCTTTTTGTAATTGTGAAATCTTGAGATCTTTTTTGTAATTTTCAGAATTGTGAAATCTTTGTAATTCCGCGATTGTATCGCGTTTATAAATCAAAGAAAAATCTTTTTATTTTTTTGTAAAGTAAAATGTTTAAGGAAAGAGGTACTTAGCTTTTATGTGAGTCGTCATGTCTCTCATGGCATGTGGATTTGCTTATTTAAGCTAGCATCACTGATGTTCTCATAGCATACCAATTATTCTAGCCCACTTAATAAATAGAATTTCGCTGTTTTATAAGCTAAACTAACATTTCCTAAGTATTGTAATGTTAATGTTCCAAGTAACATAAACATTTACAAGTGTAAAAGAGTAGTAGTGTTGGTCTTGCGAATATTCACAAAGTAAATATTTGCGAAGATATTTCTTTATTGCTGCGAACGTTCGTAAAATCCCACGATGATAAAACTCTTTACAATCACCCACTTTGATTTGTCTGGTGGTGACAACTTCATTTGGTGATCCAACTTCACAATCACCCACTTCCTCTTGACTTTGTAGTCTTCAAGCGCCAACTGTTCGAATTTCCAACTTTCAAATTAGAGTTTTTCTATAACACGGAACTTGTACTTAAATCATACATGAAACCAATTGCAGCCGCAATTTTTGAATTCTTTCCATCGTAATGACCATTCAAATTCTTATCCATCACTGAACATGTATTTGTTTTGAAACGGATCAGTTTTGTCTTCATTAGACAAAGAGGTAGCACCCTTTCAAACGTCAATTGCCTATTTTTCAGCAATAGCGTTTTTGCACCTAGCGTCTTTGTATATGCGAACTGATCTCTTCATGTATAGAGTTTTCGTTTTCATTTGGTGTAACCATAATATATACCATTTAAGTAACCATAAATATATATGAATCGAGATGTTTAACTTGATTAATGTTAGCTTTAAGTTGCATCAATCTACTTCTTGCAGATTTATTTAGACTGTCAGATCTGGATTTCTACTAACCTAGCTTCTCGTTTTCCACTAGTTGATTTATACTAATCATTGATTTTAGTATAAATTACCTCTAGATTGAACCATAACTTGCATAACCTCATTTTTTTCAATTCTTAAACTATCTGAGATGCCACTAGTTGAGTTGAATCATAATATCTCCTAAGATATATTAAACCTTCAAATCCGCTTTACCTCCATTGATCTTACTTTAAGATCGCCACTATCATTTTATTGAATTTTCTAGAAAGAAATTTGGGAGAAAATAGCAGAGAGAGAAGAGGACCAATTATTAAACGAAATTGTTGATCCAACAAGTTACAGTAAGGATAAATCCATTTAATCTTTCCCTCGCTTTAAAGATTTCAATTGGTGTAGCTGCGGATTATCTCAAACTACACCCTCATAAGAACCATTAAAATGATTCCTAAACCTAATTAATTTGATATGAAACTAAGAATTAAGGTACTAAAATTATAAAGACACAAAGATTTTTACGGGTCTCATCAACGTGGATCTTACATCCACTATAAGCTTCTACTAGTGATTTTATATGATGCATGATTTTTATAATTGAGACTCCATTAATGAATATTTGGAGCTCTAGAATTTTGGGTGAAGCATAAAGATAAAGAAAATAAATCTCCCCTTAAAATTTTCTCCTCCTAAAATCATCCTCTCTCTCAAAATGTGTCCCTCCCCTCCTCTCATGCCTAAATGGCTATTTATAGATTTACACATTGGATAACAACTAATCTTCCCTTTAATTTCTTTTGATCAAAGAACTATCATACTTGGAATCTTCGAAAATTTACTTCATAACTTCCTTTACCTGAAAATGTTCTTCGTGATTTCTTTATCTTCGCAAAATATTCTATACTCGCAAAATGTATTTTCTCTCCATAATTTCGTAAGTTATCATTTGTTGTGATATTCCGCTCCTACATCTTGCCTCTTTTTTCTTGAATATTGCTTGAAGAGCGATTTTTAATAAAAATCCGTTGTTGTAGTAATCTTTGATCTTTGTTGATGAAGGAACGAGCGAAAGAATACTAGTCTTGAAAAGTATATACTTGCCTCTATTCTTTTGCGAAGTCCCGGAATGTTGAGAAGTAAATAAGAAGTATCAACCATTGAAGTATAAGAAGTATGAAGTATCCTTGAAGAAGTATAAGAAGTACTTAATCCTCGAAATATATAAGAAGTATGAAGTATCCTTAAGAAGTACTTAATCCTCTAAATGTAAGAAATATTGCGAACCCATCATGCGAACTCTCACTCCATGTTCTTTGCCTCATGCTATGTCTGTAATGCAAATAAAAATTTAGATTAGTATTCAACATTTCTTTTATCAAAATTTCTTATTTTTTATTTATATGCTACTTCAAAATCTTTTTGTTTGTTTTGATTTCCTTTGTATTATCTATTTCATCTCTCTTGACAAATATTTTTCCATGGAAATGATCCTAATAGGTACCCCTCATATGACGACTGAGGTGCTTTGCCTTTTACGAGTATACGCCATAAAGGTTTGCCACTACTACTCTCCATGTCGAATATCATATCATTGGAAATAAAGTAAATTTTTCAAGAGAAATATATAAATTGATTTGTGCGAGATGTTTTTCTCGGTTTCTTTTGTAATTGTGAAATCTTGAGATCTTTGTAATTTCTTTTGTAATTGTGAAATCTTTGTAATTCTGCGATTGTATCGCGCTTTATAAATCAAATCAAAAATCTTTTATTTTTTTGTAAGTAAAATGTTTAAGGAAAGAGGTACTTAGCTTTTATGTGAGTCGTTGTTGTCTCTTGCGAAGTATGTGATTTGCTTGCGAAGCTAGCATCGTCTTGCATGTTCATAGCACAACACGGAATTATTTACCCACTTAAGTAATAGAATTTACTTGCTTATGGCGAAACCAATCATTTTACAAGTATTGGTGTAGCCATAATGTTCGAACATAAACATTTGCTAAGTGTAAAAGAGTAGTAGTGTTGGTCTTGCGAATATTCACAAATTAAATATTTGCCAAGATATTTCTAATCATTGCGAACGTTCGTAAAAATCCCACGCGATAAAACTCTTTACAATCACCCACTTTGATTTGTCTCGTGGTGACAAATTCATTTGGTGATCCAATCACAATCACCACTTCCTGACTTTGTAGTCTTCGAAGCGCCAGCTTGTCTGAATTTCAACTTTCAAATTGAGTTTTTCTATAACACTAACTTGTATTTAAATCGCACATGAAACCAATTGTACCGCACTTTTTGAATTTTTCCATCGTAATGACCATTCAAATTTATCCATCACGAACATGTATTTGTTTCTAAACGGGACTGGGCTTTGTCTTCAATAGACAAAGAGGTAGCACCCTTTTCAAACGCCAATTGCCTCTTTTTCAGCTAATAATATTTTTGCACCTAGCCTTTGTATATGCTAATCCGATCTCTTCATGTATAGCTGCTTTCTTGTCTTCATTTGCGAACCATAATATATACCATTTTACAACCATAAATATATGAACCGATGCTGCGAATCCTTGATTTTGAATGCTACGAAGTTGCACTCAATCTACTTCGGCAGATTTATTTTGACAATAGATTCAATTTACCAACTGAAGCTTCGCTTTCCACTAGCCGACTTTATACTAATCTATTGATTTTAGTATAAATTACCTCAGATTGAACCATAACTTCGTGATAACCTTCATTTTTCTTCAACTTCCAACCATTCGAGACGCTGGACTTAGTTGATTGAATCATAATATCTCCCAAGATGATATTAAACCTTCAACCGTTACCCATTATTGGACCACTTTTGGAAGACGCTAATACTGCTTCGATTGAATTTTCTAGAAAGTGAAATTTGGGGAGAAAATAGTAGAGAGAGAAGAGACCAATTATTAAACGAAATTGTTGATCCAACAAGTTACGTGAAGGATAAATCCATTTAATCTTTTCTTTTTCTAAATAAGCTAATTATGTAGTCATATTATCTCACAACTACACACCTCACAAGAATTCATTAAAATGATTCCAAACAATTAAATTTGATATGAAACTAAGAATTAAGTACTAAAATTATAAAGAGACATAAAGATTTTTAACATGGTTCACTAATGGATTCACATCCATGGGTGTTTCACTAGTGATTTTATATGATTACATGGATTTTTTGGTTAAATGACTCATTAACGAATATTTGAGCTCTAGAATTTTGTGATAAGTGATAAAGAAAAGAACCTCTCTAAAATTTTCTCCTAAAATCATCCTCTCTCTCAAAATGTGTCCCTCCCCCTTCCTCTCATGCC
>JAJJWX010004326.1:0-12158 GCA_023529315.1 Papaver bracteatum | reverse complement strand
TGGATCAGGGAAAGATCAATACTGCGGAATATGCAAAGATTCATTTTATTTGCATCGATACTTGCATAATGATACCATAGACTTAATCTTTGTTATGAAAAGTTCATTATATTCTCCATCAATATTTGCATAAAAACATATAATAGACTTAAACTTTGACATATATGGGACAATCATAGTTCATGGACGCAAATACTCATATCCCATAACAATTTTTTCAATATATAAAACCAATAAAGATTAGTACTGCAAAATCATCTTCTAAATAAACTTTAGAATTTAAATAAATAAATCTAAAAACATTGCAAGATGAAAAACGTTGGCAATAATTATGTGTACTCACAATAATTGATATACCAAACCCTAGTTGTTCTTCTTAAAACACAAGAATAAATTCTCATAAGAAGTTTCCTAGACATTAAGACAAATCAACAAGCTAATAACAAAAAAAAAAAAGACTCTTAAACAAGCAAAACCGATCATGAATTGAAATCAATGAGATTTTCCGGTACCCTCACGAGTCTTGAGACCTTTGAGCTTTTGATTGACAACATTCACTGTTTCTTCAGAGAAGATATCCTCATTGAGAATATCTATAACATGTGTCTTCATGAGAACAAGTTCATAGTTAACCTTTTTCAACTCAGTTCTTAGCACATTGAGACCCTTTATAGAATCAACGAGTTGCAATTTGCTTCCTCAAAGTATTTAAGAAAATCATGAACCACTTCGGCCGAAACCATACTCATTCTCAACATCTTGATGAGAATAGGCATAATAGCATGACGCATCGGGAGTTTGACCACCAACATCTACTAACGTTCTTTTCTTCCTCCCTTTAGACTCAGAACCTATACCATTATCAAGAAAACCTCTTGTAAAATCACAAGTGCGAAAAGGTGAAGACATTCTTGAACAAAAGAAATCCTAGAGTACGCGTGCGTGACTCAATAGGTTTGGTATTTAAATGGTTTCTTAGGGACGGTAACTTTTAGGGTTTCTAAAGACAGTTTGTGACAAGTAAGACATGGTTACTCGTACGGACATAATGCGAACCCAAAAGAAAAACTAAACTAACACTGTAACGTACCCTTTTACAAGGTAAAACAAAATAGTATAATTTTGCAACGTGAAGATATTCTTTCAGAAAATTTTGGCTCAATAAATTTTTATATTTCCACAGAAAAAGAAGTTAGAGCATAAGAGTAGCAGGCAACTTAGCTGCAACAAAAACTTCTTTAAAAATAAATATTAAACGAAGAGATTCTTGAGACACAAACAATACTTAGGAAATGATGTCTGTAGACAATAGTTTGGATACGGACTATAAGAAAATAACTCGACTAATAAGAAATAATTTTACCAATAAGTATACCTGGTTATTAACAACTCTTACTCAACATGTTTTTTATGAGTAAGCATTCAACCCTTGTGATTAATTATCACAAGTATGAGCTTTATGCTAATCAAATGAATATTCTTCATGGTTAATCCTTTTTTTCCTTCTAATTTTTAAAGGAAACCCTTTGTGATGTGAAAAAGTATCATAAAACTTACTATCATCAAAGTATGAGATTAAGTTTGAATCCTCACCAGAAGAAGTTTGTACGGAGGATTTTGACAGCCTGATGATAAGATCCCTGTATCCTCCAATTATCAGATTAAGATTGTCCTTTATATCTCCACTGTGGCTTCCACCCACTTTTGCCCTTTTCACATCTTGAACATCATTCTTTTAATTTTGTTGAGAAGAACCTTTCTGAAATCTTCTTGAACGATTCGTATTAATGCTACAATTGGTTCGAAGGTTCGAAGAGCATATTGAATTGACTTTCCTCGAAGAATTCAAAGGGTGAGTACTATACCAATAGGTTTAGACATCCGAATGTCAGTTACACCTTTGAGTATTAAATCTAAGGTGTGCTGGAGTCGACCAAAATGATTGTCATTCAGCTCCAGTTTGCTCTTCCGTTGAACATGTCATTTCGAAAAATAAAAAAAGACATACTTTCTGATCACAAGAGTGATTAGAATGTGTAGCATTAGATACATCGTTAGAAGGTTTCTTCCTTCCATGAGACGTGGTAAATCCATGATCAATGGAAGAAACAGACACTCATTTAATGATAGGAAGGGTTTGCAGTTTAGCTTCTGAAGATGTTTTCATTAGAGGAACATGATTAGAATTAGTCACGTTTTCTAATTTCACAGCAGAGTCAGAAGTAGTTAGTATGACAGACTCCCCAAGATGAATATTATCTTGAATAAAGAAATTATTCAGTATGTAGGACCAAAATATCTCTACAAATCTATTCCTGCGATATTAACAACGCTTCTGCGAGCGTCACTACCAATTCTTTAACAACGTTTCACGAGCGTCACAAAATATCCAAAAGAAACTGATGATGGAAGAAATAAAAGAAGAATATGTTGATCCTGCGATGGTAATCATTCTTACGATAGAGAATATTGTAGCGATCGCGATGAGATCGCAGTTTAGATCCAAAATAGGAGGAAAACTTAGCTGTCATCCATTATGTAAATCCCTATATAAAGGACTCGATAGATCCAGAAAAGGATGATGTATTTTTTGAGAGTTGAAAGAGTCTTGAGGAGAGAGAAATTTCAAGAGAATATTTGTAATATTGATTTCTTCCAATTCTGTAAACATTTTTGAGATTTGAATAGTAAAGTGTCGTTTAAATCTTTGAAGATTAATTGATTTCCAATAGATTTCTATAGAATCTTAAAAAGGGTATAGTGTGGGAATTCCTGCAACTACATTTTGGCGCTAGAAACAGGGAGAATCAAGCTAAGAAATCTCTAATTAAAACTTGAAGATTTGAAGAAATTGTTAGAGTTGAAGAAATGGCTAGAAGAAGAAGAAATACATCAGAACCACCGACAACTGTGAGAAGAAGTAAAAGACTTGCAGGTGAGGGAACAAGTATATTGGAAGAATCTTTAAGGATAAGATCAGGAAGAAATAGAATAAGAAATGAAGCAAAAATTTCAACTCAACAACCGAATCAACAAACACAAACACAAGATAGGAATGTGGATTATGATAGAGTGAGTGTGCATACTTGGAGGTCGGATTCGATAGAAGAAGCAGAAAATCGACAATTGAGAAATGAAGAAGAAGGAGAAAGAAATAAAGAAATGGTTGGAGGATTAATTCATGAAGGGCGTGAAATAGTAGATGATTTGAGACAAAGAATATAGGAAGAAAGAATATTAGAGGCAGAAGAACGTGCGAATTTAACAAGACAAAATCATGAGCTAAGAATGGAGAATTTGAGGTTACAAAAAAGGAGATCAAGAAGTACTGTTAGATAAAATTCAAGATCATTCAGAGAAGAACCAAGGCAAAATTCCCCTATAAGAAATGTTAGAGAAAATACTCGAGGAGAAGTGCAAAACAGAGAAGAAGAGATAATTGGTGATCGCTATAATCCGCGTGACAATAGAAATCAAGAGGGAAGAAACAACCAAATTGAAGAAGAAAATCTAGAAGAAGGTAGGATGATATTACATGGGCGAGAGAATCAAAGAATGATTGAAGAAGAAATTGAGAGTCATTACGCTGAACAAGCACGTCTAGCCGGCGAGAGGGAAAGACTAAGGGCATAAGTAGAAGAACATGAATTTCGAGAAGCAATGCGACAAAATAATCATGAAAATCGAGAAAGGAGACGTACACAAAATCTCTACAATGGTAATATTCAGGAGGAGTATGATAGGATACAGAGGAGAATAGAGAGACAACGAAGAGAAATGAGGAGAAATGAAGAAATCCGCAGAGAAGAAGATAGGCAGTTACGATATCAAGAGGAAGATGAAAGAAAAAATCGCAGAGAAAGACGAGATGATGATGAAGAAGAAGATACAAAAATCTCGCAAGACAAGAAAGGCAAGAACGCAGAAGAAGGGAAACAACATTAAAGAGGCCAATGGAACAAAACTCAGCTGAGAATGAGCAAATATTGAGAGAATTAGCATAACTGCGAGGAATGATAAACAATAGAAGAGAAGGAGGTAGAAGGCAACTTGATGAATCTATTGAAGAAGATGCGAGAACTCCATTTACTCAAGAAGTACAGTTAACAGGGATACCTCCAAAATGCAATTTACCAGCATTAACCAGCATTTTTGATGGAACTACTTGTGTTGTTCAACACGTCAAAGCTTATGTTAGATGTATGCTACAGTGGGAGAATCATGATGCCGTGTTATGCAAATATTTTGCATCCAGCTTAACTGGCGAGGCGTTGAAATGGTTCGAGGGATTACCAAAAAATACCATAACTTATTTTGATCATTTACAAGCTACATTTTTAGGAGCGTATATTAGCAACAATTTATCGCGGCCGGGTATTGAAGATGTGTTTGGGTTAAAACAGAAAGTTGGCGAAAATCTGAAGCACTTAACCATAAGGTGGAAATCAATGTGCAGCGAGATGGATGGAAGAGTAGATGAAAGATACCTGATATTATCCTTCATTAATGCAATGTTCGCGACTAATCTGTTGTACATTCAAATTTTTAGAATCAAAAATACAATCACCATGACAGAATTGCGAGAGTTACAAGAAGAATACATTGCTTTGGAGGAGAAAAAAAATGAGATGGAATCATATCCAATCGCGAACACCATCTCGCTAGAAGCAAGTGGAAGTTTGCTCCCTAAAATGATAAATAATGTGGCGATCACCTCGCAGACACAACAAGAGAAGATGGTAAGTGATAACCAACAAAAATTGGTAGCGATGGGCAGTCGAGATTGTAATTGCAGGAAATCCTACAACTATACCCTCAGTAGAATTTGTAAAACTTTAAGAAGTTCTTGATGAAGAATGACAATTTTGATTAATATTCTCAACTGATTTCAAAGAAATATGTTAATGGAAATTAGAACAGTTACAACTTTCTCTGTTCTCTCTCCTAAGACTTTTTCTGACACTCACTTAAAGAACCTCCCTCAATCTAGCATTTGAACTACTATTTATAGTGAAATCTGTACAATTGTATATAACCTGCGAATCATCGCAACCTCTGATCGTAAATTAATTCTATATTCGCAAACCCTTTGTAGGACCAGAATATCGCCACAGCAATATTCTGACGAGATTAACAACATTTATGTGAGCGTCACAACGAATTATCCAACAACACTTTGCGAGTGTCACAAAATAATGACATAACAGTTGTCGATGGAAGAAACACAAAAAGAACATGATTAACTGGCGATGGTTACAATGTTTGCGAGAAGGAATATTATAGCTACTGCGATAATATCGCGAATGATATCCGAAATTAGAAGACAACTTAGTTGTCACCCATTATGTAGTTTCCTATAAATAGAGATCCAATAGATTCAGGAAGGGATGATGTATTTTTTTAGAGTTGAGAGAGTCTTGAGGAGAGAGAAAATTTTAGGAGAGAGAGATATTTTGCAGAGAGATTTTTAGAGAGAGAAAATGATTTTTCTTTATCATCTTCTTTCCCAAAACTAGATTTAGAACTCCATTAATGGATATTATCAAATGTAAAATCAAATGTAAATTTTAACAATCATAGTAGAGAATCATGGATGTAGATCAAATTGATCCAACCATGTGAAAATCCGTGTGTCTATATACAATTTTTAGAATTTTAATCATACTTTCAATATCAAATTAGTTTAGATCAAGAGATTATTATCAAGATATTACAAGGGGTGTGTTGTGGGAAATCCTGCAACTACATTTTGGCGCTAGAAACAGGGACCTGCTATTTGATAGATTGAAGAAGATTCAAAGAAATTAGTTACCGGGAGAGTTAGAATTCGTGGGATCTAAAAGTTTTGAGAGGAAACTGAAAATTTTAATGGAGAAATTGTGTCTTCAAGCAAACACCAACAACACAGTGGAGATGATGCAAAGCTAAAGAAAGTTAAAGAAAAGGACGAAGATGCAAACCATGTACATCAACTATAAGTTTAAAAAGGACAAATCCCTTACTATTCTATCTTGTTTTATGCTTGATTGTTTATATCCGGAATTTTGGAAAAAATTAATTTGATTATTAAGTTTTTCTCTTCACGAAACAATCGTCAGAAATAAGCTTTGTTTTTCATAGAAAATTGATTCTCAATTGTAATCTTACATCAAAAAGAGTTTTGTGCAAAGATTTGCATCATCCAAATTTAGTTTTACAAACCTATGTGATCATTTTAAAATATATATATATATATATATTACAGAATATGTATGAAATTTTTTTGGCCATGCGAATTTCAATTTTTTTAGATTGTGTGAATTTCTCGAATTTCAGATCGTCAAAAAATTTCGTTCTTTTTAGGTTATGTGATTTTAAGAATAAAATAAAATTGATGATTAACCTTGTTTTCAATTTTATGAAGTTGATATAAAACTTGCATTACTCATGGTGATTGCTCGCAGGGAATGAACTCTCGCAAGAAAGAAAGATAAAATTGCATGGCTAGAAAAGAAAATAGAAATGGACAAAGAGAAAGCTTATACAAAGGACAACTAAAAGGAATAAGTCATGAGAATCTCGCCACTCTTTCACAAGTTTAAGACAGTACAGTTGGTCAAACCATAAGCGTACAAGTTTAAGGTCTCGGGATCGATTATTCTTAACTGCGATATTTTCGCATATTTTTGATGAAATACCAAGGACAAATAAAAGAACAAGTAATAAGTTTTATGCAAAGATATCGCAAATAAATACTAGAACAGATGGTTCAAGGATGCGAGAGCAACAAATAGGTCACGGGTTCAAATCTCGCAAAGACACATATTTTTCATTTTTTTTTCATTTTCATTGTCGAATAAAAGCATAAGGAAAAAAGTTATGTAATTAACTTCGCAGAGAGGTTCTTGAACAGTTGGTCCAGAGAACAGTATGTGAGTTTGTGGTCACAGGTTCGAATTTTCCTGCGAGCATAATTTTCTTATTTTTACAGAGGGTGAGAATATGAATAATATGGCAGCATTGTTTTATTATTTCGCAAGCAAGAGGCAGCACAATTGGTGATCTGCGAAGTTAATGAGTTCATTGTCGCGGGATCAATTCTTGCTTCTCGCAAAGTTTATTTTTGTTATGTCAAGCTCGCCAGTCAACCTTTGATTATTTCGCAGATAAATCTCGCAAGTAAGAGAACTAGCACAATTGGTTGAGAGGCTTGAATGCAAGCAGCAGATCGCGGGATCGAGTCTCGCTGCAGCAATATTTTTTCACGATTTTTCTAAAGTTTCCTGGAGAGAGGATAATAATAGTAAGATGGCGATAGTATAACTTTCTATCACAAACAGAAGCTAGCACAAATGGTCAATAACGAAGTTAAGAAGTTCAGTATCGCAAGTTCGAGTCCCTCGCCAAGCATCCTTTTTCTTTTACTCATTTTTGAACTTCAAAGAGCGAAGAAATGGAGTAATATATAAGAACTAGGCTTTTTTTTTTCGCAAGCAACAAGTATCCCAAACGGTTAGAGAAGGAGTATGCAAACTAGAAGACTAGGGTTCGAATCTCCCTCCTCGCAAAGAATTTTTTTCAAGGCAAAGAAAAGAGTTGATGATTATCTCTCCAAGAATGAAGAAAGTTGACGAGAATTTCGCAAGTTAATTTCGCAAGAGAGGGTTAGAACAATTGGTATGGTGCGAGCATATGCAAGGGGCAGATCAAGGGTTCAAGTCTCATTTCTCCCAGGTACTTCTTTTTGTTGATGCGATAATTACAATTCTATTTGCGATATTTATACATTTCAAGGATGCCAATTTTGCAAGCAAACCAAATACTTCTTATTACGAGAATATCGTTGTGGAGATATTCTGGTACTACACATATTATCGCAATACAATCAAATAAGAAAGATAAGGCAAGATCAATGGGTCAATACATGCAAATGTAAAGACGTCCTGCAATTTTGTCGCAAAAAGAAAGAGCATGGAAAAATAAGACCTTTAATTAGGAAGGCATAATAATACCACAAGATT
Organism: Papaver bracteatum; assembly: GCA_023529315.1. Classification (NCBI taxonomy): domain Eukaryota; kingdom Viridiplantae; phylum Streptophyta; class Magnoliopsida; order Ranunculales; family Papaveraceae; genus Papaver; species Papaver bracteatum. The sequence goes on along the minus strand of JAJJWX010004326.1, from coordinate 4,158 downwards.
ACTGCGATAATACTCGCATATGTTATGAGAATTGCGATTTCACGCAGTTATTGCTGGCAATAAGATCGCCAATATTAAGGAAAATTTTATTTACCACTAATATCTAATCTTTAATCAATTTTTTATATTGCAGATGAATAATAGAGGCAAGTATGGGAATGCATGAGAATGATGAAATTATTATTCATCTATCATATAAAAATTGCATAAATAAATGCACGCAGATAGTTAAAGAATAATAATTATATTGGTTTATTGACTTGCAGAAAAAGAACTGTTTTCTAATTTATACAGGTAGAAGCAAAAGAAATTCACAAAATTGGAGAAACTCACAGCAATGTTACAGAAAGAAGAAAATAAATATACAAGGAAGATAGAAGGAAAAAGAAGAACTAGATAGATCCATCGCCATCCTCTTTATCAGACTTTTCTTCATCGCCAGAGTTCTCCCTTTCATCATTATCATCACTATCTTCATTCTTATCAGATTCTTCTCCTCCACCAGATTTTTCTCCTTCATCATTATCATTATCATTTTCATCCTCATCAGAATCCTCAGCTTCACTATCAGAGATGTTAAGATTTGGGATTACTGCAGGAATTTCCTTTGCAAGATCAGGATATATAGAAGGAGAAATTCCATGATCATTGCAGACCAACTTGACGGAATCATTACGAACAACAATGAGAGATTTATTGAAATTTGCGGTGGTAATGTGAAACTGCTCTTTCAATCGTGAATATTTATTATTGCGAGCATCAAGAGTATTCGCGAGCTGATTCTTCTCATTTTCAAGTTCCCCAATTCTTTCAAGATATCTTTTTTCAGCTCCTGCGAGAATATATGACGACAAGTTAGAAATTTTATAAAGAAGAGTAATAAAAACTGGAAAATGGCGAGAAGAAGAACAGAAAACAACCTTCTCTTTCAGAAATCATATCTATAATTAAGGCCTCTTGTTCAACTTGAAGGCTAACATTTACACCTAAGTCATTCCTGGCATTGTCAAGAACCTTCGCAGCCCAAGCAAACTCATCATCACTATTAATAAGAAGACGAGATCAAACTTGAGTCTCCCTCGCAAGAAGATCTTCATTCTCGCGAATAAGTTTATCTCTATTCATTTGAACGTCAAGGAGAGTTTTATGAAATTCTGCTAAGGTCTTGGATCCATTTATGATGGCAAGATCTTTCTCGTCAATAAGATCGCTATTCTTCTGCCTTAATATATCTATTTCTTTCTTTGAATCAAGATAAAAGCACTTATATTTGTCAGTTAAACCTAAATTGAATCTGTGTTCAATTTTTAAGAGATTAAGCTTGGATCTAAGTTCATCAATGGAAAGGGATTTAATCTTATCATCTGAGAAATTACTTAAAGAATTATTAAGACAGGCAAGAAGAGTATGATCATCTACAGGTTCATGGAAAGATTAAAAGAGTATAGCCTCGTCAGTAAGACCATAAATATCTGCAAGTTAAAAGTGGTCACTTGAATAAGCTGCGATAGAGTAAAAAGAATTAAAAGAGAAAGGAAATCAGTCATACCATATAGTTGTTGGTTAGCTCTATCAAGATCAGAGTTCTTTTGCTTATCAACTGAAGCTTCAGTCTCCAGCTGTTTATTTTTCTTGCGAAGATCAATAACTTCAGATTCTAATTTCTCTTTATCTTGGCGAAATTTAGCATATTTCTCTTCAGAGTTGACACATCTTTTATCTAAATCAGAAGCAACATCAAAAGAAGCTCTTCCAACCTGCGAAAGAAAAATATAAATTAAGATCTACCGATGGATAAAATATATAAAAAAACTGAAGAAATGAAAACATACCAAGGCACCAAGAGAATTCAAGAGACTGGGAGTCATCGATCTTGAGATTCCTTGGATAGAATCATTATCCACCAGAATAGGGGCATCGCAAACTTTAGCGAGAGCTTGGGATGTCTTGTCAATAACTTCATCCTCGTCATTACAAGTTATGCTGTGGGAAATATCGCTAAAAATTCTGGATAAATGAGTCATTGAAGAATCAGAATCAGAAGAATTTTGTATTGAAGGAAAACCGCTAAAATTAAAATCCTCGTCATTATTATCCTTATCAAGATCAACACTTGGATTTTCTGGAATTAGTTGAGGAATTGAAGAAGAAGAAGAAGAAGAAGAAGAAGGTTGAGTTTTCCTTCTCTTTAATGGAGGATCGCTAGATTCTTCATTGTGAGGGGCAGAATACTTTCCCCTAGAAGGAACAGTAGATTTCTCCCTTGAAGATTTCCCAGACTTCTCTTTTGAAGATTTCTCCTTGGTTTTTGCGGGTACTAATGGTTCTAACTATTCGATTTCCTGCGAAGCACAGATGAAGATAATAAATAGGGGCAACAATATATTGTTAAAATTTATGAAAAGATATTTCTTACTTCATCCGTGAAAGATTTCAGAGCTAAGAAAGTGATGGGTTTCCTAAGAGCTTGATAGCTGAGTTTCATTCTATCAATATGATAAAGATCAAAATAGTTAGCGAGAATATAAAGAAGAAAGTAAATGATAATAATATTAAATGTTGAGAGAATATACTTCTTTAGATCTTTCAGGCCAGTTGAATACCCATGGATCATACTCTGAGAGATTCGCAGGTAATGGGAGAGAACCAGATATATAAGGACCTTCAAGACATAATGGAAAGATGAACCACTTGTCATCGCTATAATGGCGAGGACCTTGGTTGGTAGATGTATGAAAATCAATATCCAGCATAAGAGCTTTGTCACCAGTGACCTTCTCTTTTTTCAAACAAACACCCCAGCAGGTGCTATCCCTCTTCATAGGGACTATACTATAATTTACAAAGAAGTTGTCCACAGTATAATCTGCAGAAACAATGGGGACTTCTTTAAATGGAGGATTATTTGGTGATTCAGGGTAGCGAGTTCCTTTATTAGCACCGCAAGAAACATATTCAAGCATCAATCTGATGCAATCTCCACCTAGTTGATATATCGCTCGCGAGAATCTTTCGTCAGAAATTATTTGATAAAATAATGGAAGTTCTGGGTCATAGAGAGGAATGGGAAGACCAGCTTCAAGTTGTCCTAGCGCTACTATGATTTTTTCGCGAGAACATTGATCATCAGTAAATAATTTAAGAGAAAGTTCAGATCTTGAATCTTGATCTGGAATTAAAGATAAGTTAAAACCTTTAATTTTGAGTTTCTCGCGCATCTCATTAAAGGCCTTCAAGTTTTTGGTACCAGCAGCAACCATCTTTGAGTATGGGAATGAAAGAAAAGGTTGAAAAGAAGAAATAAATCACAGCAGTAACAGAAGCGCAATTCGCGGAAGAACAATAAAATTTGCAGAGAGGGTATAGAGAGAAAGAAGAAGAAAGTAAAAGAGAAAAAGGAAAGGAATGAGAAGAGTATTTATAGAAGAAGAAATTTCTCGAAGAAGATAAAGGCAATTAATGCAAAGAAAAGACGTGGGTGGTCAGATCGCAGCGGTTAGAGGAGACATGTCAAAAATTTATTGGAAGAAAGAATTCGTGAAAACAGTTGGCGAAGGACATAGAAACGTGTCAGAACGGAGAAGTCTGGAAAGATAAGCAGTTATGGCATTTTAAAAAGTTCTCATGATTTTCTCTTCCTCGCAGAAAAGACATGAGAAGAGGCAAGATGTAGGACCAGAATATCGCTACAACGATATTCCTGCGATATTAACAACGCTTCTGCGAGCGTCACTACCAATTCTTTAACAACGTTTCACGAGCGTCACAAAATATCCAAAAGAAACTGACGATGGAAGAAATAAAAGAAGAATATGTTGATCATGCGATGGTCATCATTCTTGCGATAGAAAATATTATAGCGATCGCGATGAGATCGCAGAATAGATCCAAAATAGGAGGAAAACTTAGCTGTCATCCATTATGTAAATCCCTATATAAAGGACTCGATAGATCCAGAAAAGGATGATGTATTTTTTGAGAGTTGAAAGAGTCTTGAGGAGAGAGAAATTTCAAGAGAATATTGGTAATCTTGATTTCTTCCAATTCTGTAAACATTTTTGAGATTTGAATAGTAAAGTGTCGTTTAAATCTTTGAAGTTTAATTGATTTCCAATAGATTTCTATAGAATCTTAACAAGGGTGTAGTGTGGGAATTCC